>VWYN01027532.1:185613-371000 GCA_013400075.1 Hippolais icterina | reverse complement strand
TGGGGAGGAGGCGGCGGCGGGGCGGGTCCGCTGACAGCGCCGGCTGCCGCCCCTCGGGCCTCCTTTGTTACAGGGGCTGGAGTGGGGTGGGGCCGCCCGCCGGGTCCTGGGGCCGGCTGCCGGGGATGGAGGGAGAGCGGGTGCGGCGTGGTGCACCCCGCACATCCCCGCAGCACCATCGCTGTGCGCTGTTCTCGGTCCGCAGGGGTGGTTTAAACACGGCGCTCACCGTTTTTAAGTTCATATTTAATGATACGGACTCAAAGGAGGAACGTTTTCCGAGAAGGAGGGGATTACGCTGGATGGATAAGGGCTTGGCTTTGTGGCGGTCTGTGTCGGGAAAAGGATCAGTGTAGGAAGCGGCAGGCGATGTCCAAGTGCTGCACGTTTTGCTGAACCAACATGACGGGTTTTACACACGAAACTGAAAGGCACGAGGTAGTGCGGAAGGCATTTTTAATAAGAAAACGAAGGTCCCGATTCCTTTATGCCCTCGAGTGAAGTATCTGTAAAGTATGGAACAATAAGGAACTGTTTGCTGTTACCGCTCTCATACCATTTTCAGTGGGAAACACTTGAGGGGGAAGGAGATGTTGAATTGAGTAGCTTTTGTAGCATTTTCCAAATCTTCCCGTGGTTGTGTGTTCATAGTTTTACCCGAGTAAATCCTAAAGTATGATTAAATAGAGTAGGACCACAGAACCTGGTAAGAGGGGTTTGCTTGCTAAAGATAGGCCAGGGACAATTCTGATGAGTGATGCAAAAAAAAGTTTTAGTTAAATCATCCCCCCACAGTGGCTTCCCAAGTGACACCAGTAGTCCCTCTCACCAGCAGTCAGCAGCTGCCAGGGATTTCCTCTCTGGAACACGTCCCAGGAGCTTTCATGGCTGTAAAAGGGCAGTGTGATGTGACAAGCAAAGAATAATTCATCAGTCTTTCTGCAGCGTACAGGCTGAATATGTTGGGGTTTATCCATTTACTTTTGTGTAGCCCTATAATTCACCACCTCTTTCCTTAGGACATAGCGGAATTTTGTAGTTGGCTTCAGCAGGGTTAACCACTGTCCCAGTATGCAGAACTTGACCCTGAAGATATGTAATTTTATGATCAACTGATGCTGAAAATTAGTATGTTTTATAACACTAGGCAACACAATCAGTTTTGTTACTGTTTTCATTGCACTGAGACCGCAGAAAATTCAAACTAGAACGTGCCGGGTTTTTAACTGCAGGGTTTATCTCATTCAGTACTTTTTAAAAAACACAGGGTTTTAAAAATTATTCTAAGCGGTGAAAAGCTGTAGATTTTTTCTGCTTTCCTTTATTTTCAAACCTTCTCTGAAATTCATCTTTGTCCTATGTTTTTACCTCTTTATTTCTTTCACTCAGTAATAAATTTTACTTTGGCTTTATGACTGTGTCCCAAATGTCTCCTCTACTTGTCTGAGGAAAAAGGCAGTGAAGTTCTCTTCTTACTGATCTGTCTTTGAGGGATCATGGAAGACATATTCCAGAGGTTTTTTCATGTGGGATAAATCCCACCTAGGATAAATTGGAGAATAGGATAAATTGGAGAAACTGTAAAATGCTCAGTTTTCTCTATTTTACTTACATGTCCTAACTGAAATGCACACGTATACCTTTGCAAGACCCAGAAAAGTAGGACCATTACCTACTCCAAGAAAGGATTTTGAGGGCAGTGACTTCTAAAGAGTTCTGCTTTCAAAAACACTGCCAGAAAGAGACTATAGAATGTCTTTGATTATAATTAGTTTCAGCGGATCGAAAAGAACCGTGCAAAACTAGGGAGACCTTTTGTTCTTTTGACTGAATGCTTATTAATTCTAAAACAGAAAGAGAAAGCTCCAAACAAGCTGATGGCTTGATTTTTGTCAATCCCTTAATTAGGTACAAGATTACAACAGAAAAAAGGAGTGTTGGTAAAAAAATTCCAAATCAAGGCCTGCCATTCTTACAGTTGAATGCAAGATCCTGCATGTATGGCTACACATGGAAAAGTTCAAAAGGGAGAGGTACCTTCATGAGAGAAATGTCCATCCGAAAGAGACTATACAGAAGAGTTTTGGGCTCTTAGGCTTAGATAGCATATGTATAGAAGATAATACTCAAAATCAATGTACTGATTTTTTTTAAAGTGATCAGCACTTGTAAAGTGTGATCTTGTGATACCTGTGAGAATATCACATTAAAAACAAGGAAATGAGGATGCTCCTGATGTATTAATGAAGGAAAAAATTAATTAAACCCCAGGTTTTTCAGAAAAACAGGCAACTAGAAGCAATGTTACTGGTGAAGTTTGCAGTAGAAATTGGGAAGGAACCTGTACAAGTGCACTGTGTGGATTTCAGAAGATCTTTAATTTCAGCAATGGGGGAAAGACTGAAAAATTCACTCACAAAATATCCTTTAGAATAGCTTATCACTGCTTTTTTTTCTGCACTTCTAACACAGCTGTGAAAATTGACTTGTAGAAATTACAGAAATTAGGAAGTTATTAATGAGTGCTTTCTCTGCACTCCCAAACATTGACTATGTCTGATGTCCTGCATGGAAATGGAAAATTTTCTTTGACCAAATGACCTTCCAGTGCTTACCACTTCATGAATTTTCTTTCTCAGATCTTGCACCAATTTCAAATTCTCAGCACATCTCCTTGAAAAATCTTCTCGCATATGTTATATCATTTAATTTGGCACAAAGGCGCATGTAAGGAATATATTTTAAATTGCCTCTGTAAGCATGCTAGAGGGCTCCATGAGCAACAAGAGCATGCTGGGATACTCAAATACATAAGGAAATATGATATGGTGCTGTAATTTAGTGGAAGTCACATCATCTGATGGGCATGGGCTGTCACAACTTGCTCAGTAGTGAACGGCAAAGAAAGCAAAAGTGTGGGTAATGCTTTACCCCTCTTAGAGGCACTGGCAACCTTTTGAATCCTTGCACCTTGAGTAATCTCAATTCTTCTAAAACTAGAGGTGAAAATGGTGCAGGGCTATTTGTGAACTTGCACATGGAAAATAGGACAAGCTACTTCTCGAGACCTTCCTGTAGTATGTGAATGGGGAGACAATAAAAGTGTGCAGAGGGAAGAGTTTTGCCAAGGGATGACTGGCAACTGGCTGGCAACCTTCTCCCTGAAGGTAAGCTGCCTATCATGGTCCGTGGGATAAGAGCAGTTATTCATTGAGATGTGAACGCCTTAACTTTTTCTATGATAACTTGTTCACATTCCCATATTTGCTGTGTAAGTATTCATGATAAAGCCTTTCTGGTAAGTTGAAACTAGAAAAAGGTACCCAACCTAAGGTAGCCTTTCTATCTGTGAGTGCAATTTAAATGCAAGAATGACTGACCTTGGAAAATGAAATCTGAGAAACAAACTGGTTTGCAATCCCAAACTTTCAAAAAACAAAGCTTAAATCTGTCTGAAGAACAAAATATCTGTGTGTGAGTTTGTGTGGATTGTGTGTCATTCTGCAGTAACCCTTTCTGGCCTAAAAATTTGGGGCTTTTTCGATGACCAGTCTCCATGTGTATTGGGGACAGTAAAAATGGCATATGATATTTAGTACATTCATAACACATGAATTTGCAGTAGATATAGGCTTGACTCACGCTTTAGAGCTGAAAGAGATTTCCTGCATAGGTAAAAAAGGAATTTCTTCTTCCTTGCCCCCAAATTTAACTGGACTAGTTAAATAACTAGTTGTGTTATGCTTTGTTTTCTTGTATTTGTTATGGCCTTTTCTACAGATCTCAAGAAGAGATAGAAGAACAACAGGAGGGGAAAATTGTTCTAAGATTATTTTGTCTATTTGAAATCTCTTTGAATGACCTAGTCACTGGACTTGGGAAGAACTTTGCTTCCAGGTGAGATTGGTAGGGGCCTTGCCAATATTTGCCTTTCCCTTCACTATAGAGGTGGTTTGCCAGTTTGGACTCCTGTCTGTAAATCTCACCTAGCCAGCATCCAGGCATGCAGCTGTCTTGGGTAGGAGAATTTGGGTAGGTGGTTGCTGTTCCTCAGTGATGGCACACAGCTGAATCTGACTAAATCCCAACAGGGTTCAGGTGACTAAAGTCAGACTAATTATGAAACATTTAGGTTAGATTGCTTGGCCCAATGGTCTCTGCTGGCATTGTGCTTATGGAAGTTATTCACAACAGCTGTGAGACAAAAAGTTGAAAAGGATGAAGGAGAGTTCTGGAGAGTCTGTATTCCCCTTCAAGATTGATGAGAACTCAACTTCCCTCAGCAAATTTCAGTACTATGAAATGAAAGGGGTTAAAATATTCACCAAAAATGAAGTTTTTCTGCAAATATCTCCAGCTTCTCTGTAAGTATATTCTTCCTCATATGGGTTATCATCTCCAAATTTTAATAATATTCCTACTTAAGTCAGAGGCATGTGAGATAAATTGGAAAAATCCCTTTTATTGATTCACACTGCTATTTCTGAGTAAGTGCTAATACACAATCATGTTCCTCTGTAAAGGCTTATTGGGGGTTGTTAGATGTACAAAGCAATTATAAGTGCTCTTTATTTTTAATTGTATACCTTTAGTACTTCTTCATTTGACAATAAATGTTTTTGGACTTAACCTGCTGAAGAGAATGCATCTGCAGCAGAGCTTGCTATGCTGAATTTTATTTTAGTAATATGAAGCATTTTATACTTAAGTATTATTTAGTATGGCATAAATAGTACTCCTTCATTAGGATAATTATGCCCTATTTGTTTTTCTGCTTCCATTAATTTCTCTAATTTAAGGCAATTAAAAGTACACTCTGTAAGTAATTTCTAATTTGTGAAAACTACTTTAGACATGATAATACCAATGGAAATAATTTGAATTCTACCTGAGCAATAATAATTATAATAGCAAAGCTGTTGTTGGATAATGCTACTATGTAACCCTTAGTGATGCCTAAACCACAAGATTACAATACAAGGAAAAGCACATTTTAAAGTAGAGTTACAAAAAAATTTGGTTTGAAATATCACCTTTATACTTCCTACAGGAAGTGGTGGTATAGGCAAGTTACTTTGGTCTGTGATTGTATGGTCATGAGCGTGCCCATTCAACAGTTGATGAGTAACAAGTGATCTGTTGTTTACTGCCTGTATTTTGCTAGAACCAAGTAGCCAAAATCCCCAGAAGTCCAAGAAAAATCCCACTGTCCCTCAGTGCCAGATAAAATACTGCAGTGCTTTAATAACATCAGTAAGCTTTCAGAATTTACATAAGACATTACAGAGATTTACTTGGCAGCCTTTTTTATTTAAATCTTTCTGCCATTTTTCAGCACTGCAATTCAGTGAGCTTGGGCTTCCTTGGTGCTCTTTCTTTATTTTGACTCTATTTGCTTTGTCCCTGTCAGGAAATAATTTTGCCACCAGTGATGGCTGAACTAATTCTGATGGAAGTTAGGAAAATAATAATGTATTTGTCAGATGACTCTCTTCAGAGGAATTTGCAACTTTGAGGTAGTGACTTGCCTTGTTATCCCACAACACTATTGGTAGTGTTAATCTGGAGAAAGGAAGATCCAAGTGCCTGGACTGTGTCCTTTTAAAACCTGTCTTCAGTTGAGGCAGATAAAACATGAACTCTGTAGTTTATTTCATTTTTGATCCCTTGGTAGAGGAATTCAAGCTATATCTCAAGGTAGCAAAAATTGTTTAGTATGTTTTGTGGTTCCTTAACTGTAAAACTGGCTATAGATTTCATTAAAGTAACTTTCACTCAATATATATATATATCTGTGTATCTACCTGCCTTTGCATATGTTTAATGTATATGCCTATGTACATGCACAAATATGCATTTGTACATAGCTATTTCTGGGATATCTTAAAAGTATGAATTGCATATGAATGGAAAAAAAGGATTTTTTTGCATTTATGGGAGCCTGAAATAATAAGTTTGAGTACCACAGACAAAATCCTTAGGCTTACATTTTTCTATGCTACAGAATTAGTCATTTTCCCAAATAAGTTACAATCTTCACATTCCTGTTGAAGACAGCATTTTCCTGCAGCTGCATGCCTTCCTCCTTTCTGTTTTTTTTAATGGGCTTTTCTTTTTTTTTTTTTTTTTTTTTTTTTTTTTTTTTGTCTTTCTGTGCCTTGAGCTGCTGCAAGTCATATTTCTCTGACTGAACTCCAGAATGTAAATAAATAGTTGCATTTTGTTTGTTCTGGGTCTCACAGGTAGAGCCTCCTCTACAACCAGGCAACTCTGGGTACAACCTGGTGATTGAAGTAACTTTTTGAGTTGTCATTTTTCCTGGGCAAGTTCTCAAAATTCATAATGTATTTGAGATAGTGCAAGAAACTTAGCCTGCAATAACATCTGTCATTTCTATAACTGAAATCGTGCAGTTGGGCAAATCTGAGAAGACTGAATTTTCAGATAGATGTTGAGTTCTGGTCTGAGCTGGTTGCTCTCAAGTTTCTGTTTTTTTTTTTTTTTTTAATTTCCTTAGACCATACTGCTGAAGACGTTGGTGTGGGAAAGCACCTTATACTGTGAAAATGATTAATGTGTATCAACAAAGGCAGGGGATGTGTCTGTGCACGTGTAAAATGTGCATGATGGAGCTATAACTGTTAAGTGCTGCTTTAGGCAGTGAAGATGCTGGTGTCCATGAAGGATTCGGCAAGTGCCTCAGATTGTGAATTTTGAATTTATTTTTAATGTTGAAATCTCTGTACCAGCAATGATATTACCAATAAATCCAGAACCATTATAGCAATAAGAATAAACTGTAGCATTTCTAAAGAAAGACAGTGTCTTCCAAAACTAGAATTAGGGAAAATCTTCACCTAGGCACCAGCAGTGAGGCCATTATCTCCTCTGAATATTTTAGCAAGTACTTAGCAAGCTTGCTTGTTCACTGAGGCTGAGAATTTCAGAAAGGCAATTCTGAGACTCTGAAATGCGCACAAGAGCTACTCTCAAGATGTTGAAGCATTTCACTCTGTCACTGCTTGAAAAGTGAAATCTAGATGTTTGATTCTGCAGTTTTCTTGGGATTTGCATCCAGAGGGCTTTATGTCTCAAAAAGTTGGTATCAGTTTCTCCTTCCTAATGCCCTTTGCTTTTCCTCAAAAAGGACATTAATCTACATACACGTATATAGTAGTTGGACATCTCAAAAGTTTTCAAATGTGCTAAACCAACTTCACTAAGCCAGGTTTATCACTTCTTATTTGCCTTTCTAAGGTTTGGTCCATGTTAAAAACTAAACATAAGGATGTTCTAGTGTCAAAAAATATTTTTGCTTTCCTCAGTAGGACTAGAAATAAAAAAAGGTATTGTTAAAAATCATGCTTATGAGAACAGGTTCAGCTGCCTCTAAGTTCCTCGGGTTGTACACAAGACTTTTGTCTTACTTGGGAAGGATGGAAGTTTCAATATAACAAGCAGAAGAATAATACAGGGCGTCAGGATTGCTGATGAATGTGAAAGAGGTGTTGCTTAGTCTAGAATCTTTAAGATGAGACTTGAAACGGCTGTGAGGATGGTTGGGTTTGATGGATGGTGATTCCAAGTATATGACAGTGGCTTGATAGCTGATGCAGCAGTTGGACTATGAAGGGACCAGAGAGTAAGACAGACCGTGAAGAGTTTACAATTGTAGTGTAAACTCAGACTTGAGATCAAGAAGAAAGATTATTATCCAATTATACTCCAAGTTGTAGGAGAAAGCTGATCTGATGAATCAGGAGAAAAGAATGCAATAAAGAGACTAAAAGAATCTGACACTTATGAAGCAAGATGGAAAAGGATTTGTGGTCAGCAGTAGCATTCTGACATGTAGGGCAGGCTGCTAATCTAGAAGACATCCAGGCTATTGCAGCATTAAGAGAGGATCAGATTATAGGCAGAAGTGAATGCCAGTGCAATTACAAATGCAGGGACTCTTTAAAATTTCCATTAATTCCTTCATTGTCTCCCAGACAAGCTGCTAAAACAAAATAGAAAAGAATTAAATTACAATTAATTCAAATCCATACTGTTGAATCATTTAAAGATTATTTTCATCAGTGTTGTAGCCAAAGTCTGGGTTACTTGTGTGAAAGCCTTAAAATTGACATGAGAAGGTGCAAGAACAGAAAGTTTCATTGTTCTTGTCATTGCTGAGGAGAATATGCTAGGACAGATGTGAGACTGTGACAGATTTGTATTCTGACTCCATGTGAAGGAACTTGGACCTTGTTTCCCAGGAACTGTACAGGTGTGCTTGGGGCCATTCCTAGGCAATGCTGTGATGACCCTTTAAGAGTGTAGCTGTAGGCTGAGTATTGTACAGGTACATTTGTCTTCAGAGTCACAGCTTTATTTCTAAAAACTGCTAGATACATCCTCTTCCTAATAACAGGTATTAATATACTGGTTTTACTCATCAGGCTTTCTAATTCTAAAGCTCAGAGCTGATTCGAAGCTGCCCTATTTTAGTGCTGTGTATCTCTGATAGCATATTTTTCCCACCAGCAGTGTTAATTTAGCCTGTCAGGCATTGTGACACACCGCAAGACCTTGCAGGTAGGTACTTGTCATGCCTGAAAACTTTATTCCGGGCACTGCAGGTGGGGGTGGAAGTTGCAACAAAGGTAATTACCACATATCTTGATCTTCAGGCAATGGAGATTGTGGTTAGGAGTGATTTCCCTCGGGGGAGAACGGGGAGGTAGGAGTCAGCAGTGCTGACTCGGTGCACTCTGAATGGTTTTTGGCGTGGTGAGGAGAGCTGCAGCAGCGCAGGACCCGCAATCTCTAAGAGGAAATACAGCCCCGCTCAGCGAGGGGGGACACACTGACCCTGCAGGGGCGGTGATGGGAGGGAGAGCGCATACAGAAGGAGGTTTAAAAACGAAAGTTTTAGAATTGGTGTGTTATATTTTAAGCCTTAAAAAGAAAATTTTTATTTAAATGGCAATTTCCCAGTGCTGTCTGCTATTGGCTTTTCTAGCTCTGCATTACAGCCCTGAGCTCCCAATCAACTCAAGTGCTACCGTGGTTTGCCTGTTGATTGTTACTGTGTAAAAAAGTCTCTTATTTGATCTTAGCCTGCATTCAGGGACACCCATATATGTACCCATATCTTAGTATTTTTAGTTATAAGGACCTCTGGAGTTGAAACAGAACCACTGTTGTCAACAACACACTGAAAGGCCTTTGAAAAATTAGCTTTGAAGTTTTAAACCTCTTGCTGCAGGGCTGACTATAGCGGCACTTCTTGATGGCAAGAACTGCAAGAATATTTAAGTGAAAAAAGGAGTTTCAAATAATCTAATTGCTGCTTTGTATTGCTGAATGTAGAATTTTTTGATGTTATGTTTGAGTTTGTGTCCTTTTTCTTTGTGTATGAAGCTGGTAACTACCCAAGCTTTAAATTTTAAATTAGCTTAAGATCCCTTAATTAACATCCCCTAAAACTACTTTTTTTTTCCACAGACTTAGATAATAAATGAAAAATTGGCATGAAAAAAATTAAAAATAATAAAAAGTTATGAACCAGTGTAGTTAAAACAGCTATTTGCTTCTCTGTGTACTTTGATGCAGTTGTCCTGTATGAGTCTTTACTGACTGTTGTATTAGAGGAAGTTTTCTAAGCTCCTGTGAATGTTATCTTAAGTGGAGGCCCCAGTGAGACTGCTGCTTAGTGAAAGCATATTTCCCTCCTTTCTCGGGTTTGCATTAGTGATGATGAGTTTCTGCAGCTTTCAGAGCTCTTGCCAGAAAGATAAGGCTATGGTGTCTTTGCTGTTGTCGTTCATTATAGTCACTGCTGCTTGGTGGTGTGCCAGGAATAGTTCAGGGATTAGCTGGAGCTGGGCCTGTGGGTACACCTATGTGTGATGCTTATATTGTGAACAGAGTGGACTTGGATGTGTAATTCACAAGGACATTTAAGTGAAGTATGTGCAAGTCTCACCTGCAGATTACATAGAGATGTAGGTCTGAAAACACTGAAAACCTCTGTTGCAAAAGGCTTAAAATTGCATAGTTGGAGAGCTGTGCCTACCTCATTGTCTAGAGAGACAACCTCATCTTTTTGTTCCCTTTTCTTCACCTGGCCCCTTGTAGTGTCTTGTATACATTGTAGTTTTCCCGGTTCACCTCCTCTGCAGAGGCTGTAGGGCTGTGTGTTTTGCAGGGAAGCCTCTTCTCTTCTTTGTGCTTGTCTGACTCCAGGTGACCTCTGTGTCTCCTCTAGGACGAACAGTGAGACCTGAGCCGTGATCGAAGCAGCTCCGTGTTCTGACAACATCAATGCTCGCCCGAGTCTAAGCTGAGCCTCCTAGAGCCCACATGGGCCCAGACTCAGACTCCTGCGGGATCCAAGGCTATCAAAATTCAGCATTACAAACGGCTTATCTACATAAAGTATCTGGAAGGGAGAGCAAACAATAACCACTGAATGGCATAGCAATAGCTTATTACCCTGATAAATTGGAAGGCTCGCAAGTAAAAAGTCCTTGGGTAATTTTACAGGAGGGAACAAACATAAATAACTGGAGCCTTCAATAACTGTAACTTCTGCCTCAGAGTTTCAATGGAATATTTCATCCACTTTCCCCTGATACCTTACTCTACAAAATTAGAAGCATTATTTATTAAGATGGTTGTCAAAGAGTCTGAAATAAGGGAATAATGTACTGCAGTTCCTTGTAGGCTTTTGGACCCCTAGGTCTTTAGTCTGACTGAAAAATTCTACTGTTCCTGAGGTTGCTTATTTTAATGGATTTTTTTTTCTCTTGTTGTGCAGGGCAGATAGGATACAATCATTTCAAAATTAACCAAAAAAGTCATAGATAATATTTTAGTGGAAGTTAAACATTTCCAAAGCTTCAAACTTTGAGGAGCTGAAACTGCCTCTCCAACAGCCCAGCTCTTTTCTTCAGGGTCAGGCTTTTATTCTCAAAGAAGATCAGTCAAACCCTGCTAACTGGCTTTAGAGAACTCTGAGCTCTAGGAATTCTGCTGTCGTGGACTTTTTGCAGAGCTTTTTATTTCCCAGGCAAAACCTCATTTGCATTTTGGTATTGTTATGCGTTTTCCTTTGATCTCCTACTTTGGATTTCTAAGATTGAGTGCTATTTTTTTTTTACTTGCAAATTTGCATTGCCCCAGGATATGAGAGGTTTGTTTGAACTCATTTAATTGGCCAGTGATGTGAAAAATGATTGTTTTCTATATTGAAAATGAGCTCAAATAACCCCTTCATGGAGTCCTTATAACCTACTGTAACTTTCCATGCATTTTTACTGACTCAGATTTATCTTGACTGGAAGGAGAATGAACTCTAGTAATCTTTTCCACGTTTGTAGCCATGATTTTTGGGTTTACAAGACATCACCATAAAAATATAGAAAAATCAGAAGATAGTTAACCACGCTTTCCAGTGTTTATTTCAATGAAAAAGATACAATTCCAATTAAATCAACGGAGATAATCTGAATAGGTATGATGTGTCTAAGAATAAAATGGAGTTTGCTTTTTAAGCTTGCTTTCATGCTGGTTTATATTGTAGTTTTCAAGACGTTACCTTTTATTTACACTGAGACTGTATTTTATATGGTGCTTTTGGGAAAGAAAAAAATCCCTTTTTATTCTTCAAAAAGCCTGAAGTGTATAAAACCTCCATGACTGGTCTTAAAAAAGAAGATGATTTATTAAGATATTTTTGTTAGCATTCATGGTATCTTAAAATTGCAGATTGATTTTTAGAATCTTAGGAGGGAACTAGAAATATATAAATCCAACTTGACATTTCATACTGAAATTATAAGTACCTTGAATTACGGACTGTTTCTTCCATCAACTTTGTCAACACTTGTAGGTTCCCCTACCTTCTCTTTTGTCTTGCAGAATCCTTGCCTGTGACATTTTACTCTGTTCACAATTGCCAAGCCCTGCAGCCAGAGGTTGCACGTGTCCTTTGAGTCACGAATTTAAGAGGAATTTGTCTGTCTTGTAGGTGGGAGGGTGTTATCTTGAGATTGAGGAAAAGATGGCAATTTACTTGGCTGCCATGCTGTTCAGAATCATTAGCTCCAGCTTCTCTTTTTCTTCCCACTGTTTCTCCACTCTGAACTTAAACCATGTACCAGAAATAAGCTTGGTGATATATATATATGTATATATGTAAAAATTCTTTTAAATAATCTTCAGGTATAGCTGGTCTGTATGATCCTAAGTGGTTTAACCAATGTTCTCAGGGAAGGCTGAATGCATAGATTTGCTGTTGGATCTCGTAGCAGTTTTTTAAATGGAGTTACTGCAGATTGAAACTTGTGATTGCGAAGTGAGAGGAACCTTATCGTGACAGCTATGTGGATTATGGGACCCCTGCTATCTTGGTTTTTTGTTACTACTGTGCCTTTGAGGTTGTGTTTTATTGAAAATAATAGTTAATCTTACTTCCTACTCCTCAGTGCAGATGCTGAATTATAGCGGTTTTATTCAGCTGGGTAAGAATTGTGATAATTTTTCATCATGTAGGTTTAAGTTTCTCTAAGGCGTGTTAAATGAGCAAAATGGTGATGAACAAGTCTGAGGAAAAAACTTATTAACAACTCCTGAAATATGTAGGAAACTCATGCTATTTCACTGTGTGGTGTAGAGCTAAATAAGGATGGCCAATGTTTATTATTCTAATTTTTGCCTTCTAAAACTTATCAAAGTAATGCCTGTGTACATATTTGGTCAGTTGTAGGGCTCTTGGTGGTCTTGACTGTATTCTGGTAGTGAGGTGTGGTTGCTGCCTGGCTGTCTTGCCAAGGGACACATCAAAGATGTTATTTTTAAGGGGTTTGCAAAGCATTCAGCAGACGTTCTGTATAGCAGAATTAACTTGTCATGCTTGAGCTTTCTAAAGTGAAATTCCAGATTGAAACTGAGACTGTTACTTGCATCTCATCACAGATAGTGCAAGAAAGTAATTATGAAGACAGACAAGCAGACAGACTGCATTCCAGGCATTTTATGCTGTCTGCCTCTATTTTAGGGTGAATGTGCACCACAGATAGAAGCATCCAGACTGGGAGGGATGTATGCTCTGTCTCCTTTTAATTTTCTTTGGAGGAAGAAAATCTAGGCCTATAAATCCAGGTTATCAAATTACCATATTTTGTGTTCTACTTCTCAGTTTATTGAAGAATATTCCAGAAAGCAAACACTAGGATTGTTGTGGTTTTGCTGTTTTTTTTCTGTACATGATTTATATTTGAAACAATCTAAAATAAATGGTTCCAAAAGATATACAGGAAGTTAGTCCTCAAGCTGTTCCAAGGATGGCCTCCTTGCAGATACTTACAGCCTATGAGCTATCCTATATATCCAGAAGCAGATGCAGCAAACTTTTTGCATGTAATCCCCAGTAAAACTTCTGTGTCTTTCATTTTAATAAGAGATTTCTGTACTACTGCAAGCGTCTTTAACACCATAGGTAATATGTTTCAATTAAGCATATCTGTTTGTGTTCTGAATCAATTAATTTGAACATATTTTAATTTTCTTTTTTTTGTAAGTGCTGTATTTTTCCCCAATGTAACACATAAAGTACCCTGTTAAAATCTAGAGCTGGACATAAATAAGATATCAATTTGACTTAAGTTGATAAAAACCAGCGAAATACTGACTGCTTTCATATTTGTCCTTTGTTAAGGGGAAAAAGGATAAAAGAGGTACCATAGGATACCAGTTCAATGCAAGTTCCTCCTGGTGTGGACAGGCTACATTCACACCCTTCTGAGTTCTGGGATAGCTTCTCTTTGCTGGCAAACCCTCAGATCAGTTGACAGGAATGATGTCTCATCAATGTATGTGTGTGTATCTTGATTAAGGGTACACGTTGTTGGAGCTGACAGGAATGTCAGGCTCTTTAGATTCCCAGAAATTCTCTAAGCCTGACAGATATGAGGCTGGTGCTGGCTGAATACATTGAGATAATTTTTCACAAAAGATGAGTCATTTTTCTTCCTATATGAATTAGTACCTCTTCTAGCATCCGAATTTACCATTCCTCTGTGAGATGGGTTTTTTAAAATGATTTACAATTCAGAGACAGAGCTGTATATATTATACTACCTAACAAATACTTAAATACAAGAGTATGCCGTACTTTTGAGACATACAGATTTTTTTCATTTAGAAAAACCCACTGAAGTCTTACTGACTGTTACCAAGGACATATATTGAGATGCAAATATATCTCTTGGAAGAAAGTCTGTTTTTCCGTGCAGAGACAGAATAACTATCAAAGCATGACTAAACCTTGGAAACAGTTGAGTGTTCTGTAGCTGATGGAAAGGGTGTTTGTCCTGGTCTTTCTAATTGCTTCATTTAAGTTATATCTTACCCAAACCTTTAAAGAGCAGATCCGAATATTGTGTGGTGCTATAAGCTTAGTAAATAAAGATATGATTTTTTTTCCTTTAAATATAAAACTGGCATACTGATAAAATCCTGAATGTGGAAGCAAATTTATAAGGAAGAAATATTTTAAATGTATATAACTAGGAGTAGCTGTCACTTTATGTAGACATCAGTGTCAGTAAAGTAGGTATTGTTTAATTATACCAATTGCATGTTAGGATGTAAACCCACTTTTCTCTCTAAAACTTGGTTCAAGTAGTCATTTAGGTCAGACTTGCACTACAAAGTTTTGCTGGCATAGCTGTTGTTACTTTTATTGAATGGTCAATAGCCACTGATTTCCTTTAATCTTTTATTCATAATAATCCTTTTCTTTGTATACAGTTGTCGATAAAATAGCCTTTCAAGTCAAAGACCCTGGAAGTCTGAGATCTACCTGATGGAGTGGGAATAGATACTAATGAGCTTCGTGAGGGAAACAGACTTGTGCCTCATGAGAGATTGTCAGGGAAATTAAATGGACTAGGCATGAGGTTTTAGGCACAGGGTGAGCATAATTACATCCTGCAGACAACACTGGGGAAATGCTTCGACTACTGCATCTTGGAATGAGAAGGAAAGGAATCTAAAACATATCAAACACTCTGGTACTGATGATAATGGAGACAATTTTCATAATACTTGGGCAGTAACTGCTGAAATTGAGTATTTTGGTAGGAACAATGCATGTAAGCTAAAGAGTTGTGTAACAGCTCAGTTGTGTCAGTACCAAGTACAGTTTAATATTTACTAGTTCAGTGTAAATTTTCTGCCAACATTAGTTTTGGTTACAGGCATTAGAACTAGATGTTGCCCTGGCATAAATAGAATCCTTCTGTATGTGTGTTTTTGTATCTCTTTTGCTGCATCTGGTTCTTAGTTAAAGCAGCACAAAAGTCTGTGTGGACAAGCCAGAAATGAGAAATAAGTATAAATAAACATCAACAAAAAATTATTTTGAAATGCAACTTGGTGTTCTTCCTGAGCCTACTTGCATAAACCTGATCCAAGAGCAGCAAAGGGTTAAACAAGCAGAAAGTGGCAAACCCCAATTATTTTAGTCTTTTCAGTCTTTCTACTTTAGTGAAAGAAGGGAATAAATATGGGCTGTGTCTTGCACTTCTTTCAGTCTAGCCTCTAATCAAGGATCTGCTTTTTTCTTTTGCAATGGATAACATGGGGCTTAAGAGACTTCAGTTAAGAGGGACATGTGCATTAATCCAGGGCTTTATCTCCTCTTAGGTTGTCAAATGTACAGATCCTTAATAATGCCTCCTCTTTAACATCTCATTGATGTCTCGATCTGTTTTCAGCATGAAAATTCAAGCTGTAGGCTGTCTCTTAGTGGTTAGATCTTATTTAGGATCTCTACATGACTATGATTGCCCATGTTCAGGAAAGGCAAATTCAAATTTGCTTTACAGGAAAATGGGATCTCTGTATTAAAAGGGGAGTATAACCTGTGCTGTTGCAAATAGGTGGCAATTGGCCAACACAGCTCTTAATTTATCAACATCAGAAAGGTGAGGTACTCAGTTTTGGAGTACTTTGGAGTTTGTAGTGTTATAGGAATCATAAGCAATTAGAATTCAGTTTGTTCTTTCCAATGTCTGCTATCTTGCTACCAACAGAGAGGGAATTGGCAGGTAAAGAAAATGTGGATGTATCCCAGTGACTTTGGGCTGCTGGCTTTGCTTTGCATGCTGATGCCCTCCACAGCCAGCCTGCTGCTCAGGTTCTATGTTAATGACAGACAGGAGGCAGGTATTTGGACAGATAGATGGATTTGTCCACTTGGACAATAGAAGGTCTTCTAATCCAGTCCTTGTTCTGTAACTTGTAAGGGCCATTACATCTGAAACAATGAAAGTGCTACCCAAGGTGTTCAACCTACACAGAGGCTCTATCATTTTCTCCATTAGATGAAGGCTAAATTTTGATGTGCTAGTGTCAATGTAAGAGTGTTTCCAGGAAGAAAGTTACAGAAGTCATATTCCCAGTAAGTCCTAACAGAACTGTTAGAGATGCTGAATGTGCTGAAAGGCAAGGAAAAAAAAAAAGCTGAAAGGAGTCCAAGAAATGACACAGTAAACTAGAGATTTTGAAAAATGAATTAAAATATTCTTTCCCAGTTTCTTCTGGGATACCTCCAAAGCTTTGTCAGGGGAGATAAAAACTCTGTTGACCCTGCAATTTAAAGTGTCTGAATGAATGTGGAAGCCAAATCACAGAGCTCTCTGTCTGTAAGAGCAAGACAGATTGATGAGGTGCTCAGTGACCTGGCTGTCATGGCCCAGAAAGTTGTCCAGGAAATGAAGGAGACATGGAAGCTGCTGGTCAGCTTGGAAAATGCTGAGATAAGATGCTGTAAGTAGTGCAGGAACTAAATAATTAGCTTGCAAACAAAGAAAAAGGTTTCAGACTGCCTTCTGCATAAGATGTGCTGAATATCCAAAGGGCTTAGGTAAGCAAGGGTGCAAAATAAGAGCAGGCTGGGAAAATATCCTATGTGCAGAAGATAGAGCCAAGAAATTGGATTGCCTCAGTTTATATGATTTTATCTTTGAAAAGAGAACTCCTTGTGATAATTATTTTACTGTAATGGACAGAAAAAGGAATTTTAGTAGACAACTTAAGTGACCCACCACTGAGGATGTTGCAGAGTTTACCCACAGGAAAAGAAATCTCATTATCCAAAGCTCAAACAAATCTCTAATATGTGCCTTAGAACTACTCATCCATCACTGTTGGCCAAGAGACTGTTGAGAGCTAGAAAGAAAGAAAAAAGAAACTTCATTTGAACTGTTAAAGGTATGAAATGATATTTGCTCCTTACCTAGCCAAAACCCTATAGACATTCTAAATTGGTAGCATGCCAATTTCTTGTTCATTGGAATTTAAGGCTAAAGATGAAAAGCCCCAGCATAAGACAAAGCAAATTCTAGTGAGAATACAAAAGAAGAGTGTTTTGTCTGTATGAATACTGATGTGATATGGCATTGCTTGAGAAAGTCGGAAAGTCAGTGCTCTCTAACATCTGGGCTATAGAAGAGTATTTTATAAAACAGTTGGAAATTCTGCCAAAGGGAGTCAAAAATATTGTAACATTACCTCAGTTGTTTAAATTCTTCATGGCACTTGATATTCTGATTTACAAATATTTAATTCTAAGTAGGTAAAAAACAAAGAGATTAAAGTATCAGCCATTCCAGCTCTTTCAAGTCAACAGAGAAATAAAAGGATGAGGATCTGTTAACTACTGTTTCTATTGATGACATGCTCAACTGTCAGCAGTGTGCCAGACCATAGTCTCTTGCACAGTCTGCTCTCGACTTCTGAGAGTGGCAAAGAAATAGTGTAACTTTGCAAATAAAAAAAGCCCTGGCTAATTCAGGTATTGAGTGTTGAAATGTAGAGACCAAAGAACGTTGCAGAGTTGGCCAAGAGCCAAAGCTTGAAACCTTGCCCAGGTTTCCTCTGGTCTCTCACCAGGCAACCGAAGTGTCAGAATGACTTCCCTATTAATCAGATTTTCAAAAAGACCTGATTAGCTTGGTGGCAGTGATGGGTCTAGGGTGACTGCAGGGTTTTGCATTGCTCTGCACCTGATATGTAAAGCCTTTTATAAAGCATAGAGCCCCAAGGAACATGCCACTTAAGCACATGGTAAGAAATTAGCTTGGAAAGAGCCAGACGTATGAGCTTTCATTCCATAATTGTTCTGCTGAATGCATGCCAACCCAGCAAAACACCTTCTCTAGAGTTCAGTTTCCATTTGGAAGCAGGCTGAAGGCTGCTTTCAGTTCTCTAATGAGATGGTAGTGTTAGCTTGCACAAGGAAGTGCTGGAAGCTTGGTCTGTTCTTGTGATCTGGAGAAGGAAGGAACCGTGTGGGGGAGGAAGCTGGAGCACGTTGAGGAGTATGAAAAGTCCCTGATTCATTGTGTGTAATGTCCAAGCTGAAATAGCCTTTGGGAACTTGAGATAATTCAGCAGCTAAAACTGCTCATGCAAGTTTGGGTTGATATCATTAACAGAGACACTGTACACTGCTGATAGGGTGCTTGTCAGCTTCTGTGATTTTAGGGCAAGCAGTAAGTAATATTTGATGAATTGTGGTGTAATATGCACAGTTTATACACTAACCTTTCCATTTCCAGAGGTCTTGCAAAAGGCCCAGTGAATCTAAGTAGAATGTACTTTGCTAACTGAGTTAGTTGTGAGCTAGAATTGCAAAGCAGGGGATTGAAACTGCATTATCTGGGAGCAGGAACTAGGAAGCAATTGTGGACTTCATTCAAGATGAATTCAAGTGCGTGGACATCCTTCCTAAAAGCTAAATGGAAGAGACAGTCAGATCACATTATTCAATAAGACGGCTGAAACCTCAAAAGTCTTTGCCTGGAATCCTCTGTTGTGAATGCTTATGTGGGAGGAATGAAAACTTAGTTTGAGAAGAAGAAAACAGACTCCAGCTCCTGGACAGGCTAGCTGCAGCTGTGGTTGTCCATGGTAAGTTAGACACAGAAGGTAACGAGAAGGCAGAAAAAGTGAACAAGAAGTAGAGAAGAACTAAACATCGATGCACGTTTAATCACTGGGACACTCATCTCCTTCCTGTGTTTAAAATTGCTCCATTTCATGCTTGAATTTGAAAAGTTCTTATAGGTTTGGTTTTGTTAAATATATATAATGAAGTGGAACTAACTTGGATATGTTTCTGGAGATGTCTGAGAAATCCCTACATCTTGCTAAAAACGAAATACATGAAACAAATCCAACAGCTGAAGGTATGACTTGAGATCAAAATTGGAAGTATCCAGAAAATCTTTTATCATATGAAGTCAGCCACCTGGCAAAACATTTGTATTTTGTAAAAATATCAATAATTCAGAAAATATTTGTAAAAGTTTGATTTCATGTCAGAGGAAATATTTACATAGTATATTTTTCCAAGTATAACAGTAGGAGTGCACAATGTTGCTTAGCATTTTGAGAATGATTTTTGCTTCTCTAAAGTGCTAGTTGGGCTTATCAGTCACTGCTCAGATTTTATACTTGAACTGTCTTTATAAGTGTGTTTGAAACAAAAGAAATATTCCTTTCCCCTCTCATCAGTAATCTTCAGGTGTGTAGGCTGGATCTTAAATTCTGTGCCATGCTGTGTCTTTATCATTGTTTACAAAGCAGGTATTTTAGCAGCATATATAGACCTCAGCTAAGGCCTTTCATTCCCTAAAGAATTTACATTTTTAGAGGTGTTAATATGGTGTGCCCTCCTTCCCACTTTTTTTTTGCACATATATTAGTGGAATAAATACATTATTTGGCAAATGTTCTGTTAGATCTACGGTGCATTACTTTTACTTTTGTATTTATTAATATTGAATTGATATTTGCCTGGGAGAGATCTGACTTAAACTAAATGACAAAAGGAGGATTTTACACTTTATTTTCCAGAGGAAGGAAAGGGATGGAAGTAAATACAGGCAGTGCAAAACCTAGGAGCTCACAAGGACAAAGTCAGCCTCTTGCCATTCCACTAGATTCACCCTAATGCTGTTTCTGCTCTCCTGCCAGCTCTAACAGGCTCTTTTGCCATTAGATGTGCATGTGGCTGCTAGCTGGAGCACACTGAAAGATTTTTGAGCTTCACAAGCCCTCGTCCACAGTGATCAGACAAGTTGTGCTGACTTGCTGTTTCTTTCCTGTTACTTTTCCAGAAAAGTAATTCCTAATGTAACTTTGCCTGTACTTGAGGGCTGAATTACCAACTGATGCTATACATTCACAAATGGGAATGAGAAGCTCATTTACAAATGAGGTGGAGGGGGGCTTATGCACAGGAAAAGGAATCTCCTAAAGTGCTGTTTGGGTATTAGGGGGGAGAGAGGGGGAAGTTATGGAATGCAGCTGTAGAGCCTGTAGTGCCTGCTGTGTAAAATGCCTACATTGCTTGTCTCTGAGATCACAATACAGCTGGCATGCTATCAGATGTCCCAAAGGGGATTAGCAGTGGGATTTTAGTAAATTCCTCTCTGTAAAATAACTAGTGCTTTTTTAAAAATAAAACTATGTCCAACACTAAGTAGAGGGGAAGAACCTAACAAAACCCCAATTGTGCGAGTCCTATTTCAGTTATGTACATATCTTTGCAGGGCAAAGAACAAATATGGGGTTTTGCTGATGCAAATGTTGCTTCAAGAGATGGGTCACAGCTCTCCATCTTATACTCCAATTAGTTTTTAATTTTTGTGGTCTTAGTTTTCAATTTTTTTTTCTTCTTTTTCCTCTTGTAATCACTTTTTGCTTGGCTTTGGACCCTCCCTTTTCCCTTCACTCCTGACATGTTGATCTAACTTCTAAAGGCTTTGAGAAATATATATCCATGAAGTCCTTTCACCTTGACCCCTTGCTGCCTGCTGCTGGAAGTGCATTTCCACATGGCATCGGTACATTCCACCCGGCTTTATGGTTACCATGGAAACTGGCTACAGGCTGCAGAAAGCCACTGATGAGACAAGGAAGAAGGGATAAGTCTTTTAATTCCTAAAATAGAATAATAAGTGTAGGACTGAGAACAAATATCACTCTAATTGTCCAGGACACACACTGATCCAAATATGAGTTCTGATGGTGCCGTAGAGTTTGATGGTATTTTTATAGGGGAAGGTCTTGGTCTTAAATTCTTCATGGCAGGCTTGTGCAAGAGTCTCTTGGCTTGGTGAACAAGATGGAATTGAGCTTGCTTCAGTTCTGAGACAAAATCCAATCTTTCCTTTGAAAGCAGGTGATCCTAAGTATCCTGCAGCTTTAGAGTGTGGGTGATGGTTTTCAGCTGGGTGATGTGTTGAGCACAGGTATTCTGCACTGGTGACAATTTATAGAGGTGGTGTGAGTGATCACATAATGTGTGAGTTGAAGACACAGGCTGAGGAAAGCTGCAGCTGGGGAATGTAACAGCAACTCAGACATCCAAGCTCAGGCTCAGCAATCCGTGCTGCTTCTGAATGTGGGTGGGATCTTGGGTGGCACTGAAGCGATACCTCTGCGTGCCCAGAACACTGAGGAGCTGGAAGCTTGACTCATTTTCCTTCTGTCTCTTGTCTTGCTCTCGGGTTCGTGTTTCTCCAGTGGTAAGAAATTACTGGGAAAAGGCCCACTTTGGGTTTATGAAAGGCTCAATTTGGTAACTTCAAGATGTAGCAGGAGACAGATTTAGTTAGTTATTTAACTTATTTAGTCCAGGATTTTGTGGATGCCCATTTAGCAGGTTTAATGAACAAAATACTTACTTCACTGACTTCTTGATGGAAGGTGATTAAGGGTGTCCTGGGGTGAATATACACCCACAAGGTGTGTTGCAGGTAGCCGTGGGCAAGCACAGCTTGGTCGTAAAGCCAACCAGAAGTTATGTGACAGTACCACTATGGTCCTGAGCTAAGGCTGATGCTGAAATTTTCGGGGGGCTAGTTAGTTCAGGGCTGTTGTGAGGCTTACTGCAGCCACATGGCTTTGGCCACAGCAAAATAAGGACAGAGCTGCTGAGTCTGGTGATTTGTCTTGCTGACTGTGTGTGATGCTGCTTTTTTTCCAAGCCAGGCAGCTGTTCACTGGCAACTGGAGTTAGAACACTGTGCTCTCTGTTCCCACCAGCTGCTGAGCAGTTGTCAAGGGGAAGCTGACTTATGTTAAGTCTCCTGACTGCATCTGAATCAGGAGTGGCTTTGGATCCCATGACCTGCTCTTTGTAACTGCTGGCGCTAGATCCTGATCTCATTCATAGTTATGAGTATGAAATTGTGCTTTGGTTTCATCATGCTTGCTTTACACTTCATGGCATTATGAATGAGACAAGACTGACTTCCCCCTCCTCCCTATATTATTCAACCTTCAATATCGTATTTCTGTAGCTTCCATGTTATACTTTAGTGAGTCTTACTCAACCTAATAAAACTCATTAGTAGTTGTATTTTCCAGAATAGTTTTATTTTTCTTTTGGAATTACTATGGTTCTAACATAATACAGAAAAATTCCAGTATCCTGAATACAGTGAGTGAGTATTAAACCCCACCATTTTAATATATTTTGTAAGACTATGGAACTCAAAAGAGAAGTTTCTCGGCTGTCAGGTGAAAAAAATGCCACCAGTTTATTAACAAAAGATAGTTTACAGGTGAGATGAGATTTCTCTGGTGGCGCATTTATGTTGTATTTGCTTTTCTGGTTCTTAATGAAAACATAGAATGTACTAAATTCAACTAGCTGTGTAGATTATACTGTTGAAGCAGCTTCATTTGAGAAGAGTAGGCTTTTGAGAGTTTTGGATGCCAATAAGCATTTTTTTCTTCCTAATATGAATCCATTTTCAGTAGTCCTTAGGAGAGACTCCATGGTTTATAGTAATAGATTTTTATTTCTAGCAGTGCTCGTGTGATAAGAGAATAGTAAAAACCCTCTGCATTTTTTTTTTGACTTGCATGGTTGAATACAAAGGGCATAGATATATAGATGCACATATCACCTCTGTTAATGGAAAATACTGAGCGGTCAAAGGCAACCTACAAAGCATTTTATATGTAATAATCACCGCTTTGAAAGAATTACAATATGTAATGTCTTTATATTACATGGAGTGAAAACTGAGAACATCTCCTGAACCACAGGTGTAATATAATATAATGCTTTTTTTAATAATATCTTTTTCTTTCATAGAGTCATTGATTGGGTAAACAACCTTTAAAACAAGCAAACAATGAAAACTCAAACCCCACTTCTTTAGCTTTTTCCCCCCCACTCTAGAAATTTAATATTCAGCTTTGGCAAGTAACACAACATGGTACCTTTCACACCCTCCACAGCATGTAGATGTTGTGCAATTGTTAGTAATATACTGTGGCAGCATGAAGTGCAAATCTGGCACTGCATTCATCAAAGCAACTTGCTTATTTTAAAAATTGTTCTGGCAATGGCATTGGCATTTCTTCATCTGCAGAAATCTTTATATTTTTCATGTGTATGAACTGTACTTAACTGCGTGGAGAATTTAATCCTGAGTGTGATGTTTTGGATGCAACTGAAATATATATAAAAATAACAATAAATAGAAAAGATGCATGAAAAATTAGAAGACAGTATTGGAACAAGTATGTCTTTATAGCAGACCTGTCCTCAACCAGACCAGCATCTCCTATCCTCCAGACAAACACTATGCATGCAGTTTTTCCATTCTGTAACTCAATTGGTTACATTAGTTTCAACTGCTATGGGAAAAGAAAATAAATCACAAAATCTCATTGCAGATTGGAAGAAGATAATGTGAGCAGAGTGAGGTCTGAGCTGCAGAAAGAATTCTGGTGGAAAGCTATGGCTAGATATTTTTAAATGACAAGCTTGAAAAATGAAACAGATGCCAAATTTGCAGCAGAATGTAGAAAGAAATGCTAGGGTAAGGAGAATCATCTCTTGGGAATATTCCCAACAACAAAAAACCCCCATCTGGGCCAGGATTTTAGAAATCTGGACTATTTCATCTGCATTATCTTAAAACATTTATGATTTATTCTCATGGTGATTTGATGATCTTCAGCTTCCCTGATTACTGTTCTTTTTGTAATAAGCTATTTTTTCCTGTCTTTCTCCTCCCTGTTTTTTTTTTTTTTAAACTTTAAACATACTCATCTCTCACTGCTACATTGCCTTTAACCAGCATCTTTGTATAGTGAAATTCAGAGTAGGTTAAATTCAGAGTTTACATGATCTTAGGTGCATCAGAAATAGTAGTACAGCATTAATAAAACACCTTTTCACACTGCCTGGGTGCCTCTTTTAAAGATATTTAGTGCTTTATTTTTTAAATTGTTATTTAAAAAATAACAATTTTTATTTCTACAAGCTTTATAAACCACTCTTAACTAGGGAACTTTGCTTCATGTCTAATGGCTCTGTCTCTGATACTGAATTTGAAGCCTGGGACTTCTTATGTAAACCAGCCAAAATACAACTACTTTTATTTCTTTATTGTGGTGGTTTGGCAAACCTTATATCTGCTAGTTTCATGCCATGAAATCGGTTTTTTATGAGGATTTCTGTGTGAATTGTGTAAATTTTCACTGGAGACAAAAAGTGCTTCTCTTTTCATTGGCTTACTGTCTTTATGAGGTTTTTATATCATAGCAGTTTCTTTCCAGCCTCAGGTAGATATACATGGCTACATTGAACTCAAATAAGGGTGATGCCAGAAAAGGAGAGGAGCAGAAGTGTGCAGTTTCTGTTGCACAAAGCCTTATCCAGAAACAATGAGAAGCAGAAGCTTCTGTAGCCTGAATGCAGTTACTGGCACAGGGGCTGGCTGTCCTGGCTCAGAGTCCCACACTGGCTGAATTCTGATCTACGTCTGAGATGCTTTCCCTGTGAGAGCTCCATTAGCATCTCACATATGTAACCCGAATAAAAATCATGAATACTCCGTCTAAACGGGAAGAATATCACTTATATGGGAAGGGTTTCATTATTGATTTCCACTTGTAGCAGCTTTTTTTTAGGGTCATCCTTACTGTGCGTAATTCTAGAGCAGATGTTGATAGAGCGTGATTTCTTCATGTGGATGCAGTATGAAACGTTTATTCTTGGAGATGCAGTAGCATGAAGATACTATTTATAAATCCTTTTTTCTTTTTTTTTTTTTCTTCCCTCAAAGCACTGGAAAGGGCAAAGCTTTCTGCTGCATCATGTTTGCAACAGTGAAGTGGGCAGAACTCCGTTTACCCACGTAGCCTGAGAAAAGTTGGGGCAATGCGCCATCTATAGCCACCTCTGTAGTGTTTCTTTTCCTCCGGTTGTGTGCTGCTTTTTCAGCCTTTTCTACAAATCTGTTGCTGAAAACTTTGGCAAGAAATGCTACCTCTTAGTACCAATGAAGGGCAGTGAATATTTTTAACCTTTTTATGTTGCCTTTTATTTTTTTTACAAAAAACCCTCCAGCCTAATGGTAAGGAAAAATAATTCTACAGAGAATGAAATCCCTCCAAGTTTAAATTCAGTGTCAGAGGAGCAAATGTGTTCCTTTTTTTATCTTCTCACGTTTCTTGGTGGTTTGAAAAGATCTCCCAGGATGTGGTATCAAGTGTGTTTAGGAAATAATCTGTAAAGTTTAGTGGCAGACCTTGGGCAAAGAAACAGCTCATCTAACTGTTCCTGGGGTGCAAGCAGAAAGAGGGTATGTTTGAAGAGAGTACAGCACTGTGAGAGCAAACACTGAGGCAGTTGTCAGCAGACTGGAAATCAGTGCTCTGCAGGCCTGAAGTGCCCATATGGCTCAGCCACTGTGGTGTGGGAGCAGAAAATGTAACGTGGTCAGCATTTGTCGCTTCAGATTTTTTGGGAAACGAAGATGGAAACAGCATATGTAATAATAATTTATAACCATTAGCAAAAATCATTCCAGGTGATAGTTTAGCTTCTTTTGAGCCTTGTTGAATAGTGATAATTATTATAATGATATGTTCTTCTCTTGACCTTTCACTTTTACTGCTATTAGAAATTAAGTGACAAGTAAGTTGAAACTACTGCAATAGTTCTCATTGAACTATTAGTTCTCACATGTTACCCAGACATGAGCACAACCCAATCTCAGCTGGAAATAAATTTGCAGTTAGGCATTGCTTTATTCATAGAGAAACAGATTCAATCTTAAGATTATTTTCAATATTTTTGTTGATCTAACACTTTCTGCTTATGGTATTGTATGTAATCATAATGATCCCAGTTTAACGTGTTTAAGGACCCCTGCAACTTCAGGGGTAAACAATAGTGGGGAGTTGGAGATTTAAAGTTTGAAACTTTGTACTTAGGATGGCAACAGTCATCAGCACTCTTATAATAGATTAGAATATCCTCTTCTTTCAAGTGGGTTGGCCAACAATGGAAAAAATAAAGGAAGGAACCATTTGCTACAATTAGTAATCTCATGTACCCTGTTTCCCTTAGTTGTTTCTTTTATTTTCTGTAGTAGGATTCTTATAATGTAGCCCCTGAGGGTGAATGTTATCTGATGTTTAAAAATCAGTTTCGCATTTGTTGTTTTTGATGGCTGTCATATTTACTCAATGATATTTGGCTACTTATCTGAAGTTACAGATTTTTCTGTAGTAAAAGCATCCTTGTCGCCCAATGACCTAACAAGAGAAAAATTTCTAAAGAAAGAGAAATTGTGCATTAGTTTTGTTAAATCTTTGTTTCTGAAAGATAAATTAATTCAAGTGATGCTGAGAGACCTTCCCAAGGTACACAGATTTTTACCACTTTTACACAAACCTCTTAAAATAATATTAACAATATAACAAAGAACTTATAACCTAATTGTTTTAATGAAACTCTTTAATTTAAAGAAATTTAAGTTCCATGTATCAAGGTTTAGTAATTGTCAACAAAATAGAAAACAATATGAGAAAAAAATTCCTGACTTTACACTGTAAGGGAGTCTCAAGGAATTTATTCTAGGTTCACTGATATTTAATATTCCCATAAGTGATCTGGAAAAAGGAGATGACCAAGATTGTGAAGTTTACACTCTGCGCTGCTTTATTCAAAATAGCAAAAATGAAATGTAGTTGTGAAGAGCTTTAGAAAGACTCCATGATAATGCATGATGGAACAATAAAATATCATGTGAGATTTAGTGCAGATAAATGTGCTTGGGATCCAATCTTAATTCTCTGCATTAAAACCAGTGACACTGAATTAAATTTTGTTCAAGAACTTAAAATTTAAACACTGTTCTAAACAAATGGTAGCTCAGTAGCAATAAAAAAGAAGGCAAATAGACTATTAGAAAAGGAAGGGAAAACAAACCATAAAACCTTATGCCCTTGTATAAGTGCCCTAATTTGCCTGCAGATTCATTGTTGCCCGAAGTTCTGGTTACCTGTATTCTGAAAGCGTATTTTAAAATTTTAATATGTACAAAGAAGGACATCAAGGATGATCACAGAACTGAAAGGACATTTTTTTTAAGGATTCATTAGCTAGATTAGGTTTACTCATCTTGAAAAAGTTACAGCTAAGATGGAAGTTCTGTAGTGTTGAGCTCCCTAGAACAGATGAATGGAAGTCACTGTTTGTGATTTATGTATTTCTTCTCAATGCAAAAAACAAGGGCTATTGTGAAATTATCCAGTGAATTGTTCAGAACAAAAAGATGCAGAGTTATGTGATCAAAGATCAGAGAGAGTGGCTAAAGCAGAAATTCTGGCTACTGCATGATGTTTTCCTCTCTCCTGCCTTGGAGCCTGACATGCCCATGGCAATTTTGTGAGGTCCCAAGGCTGAGATTCCAGGTTGGTGCCACATGGACTGTGGGTGTCCTGACTGGGAAGTGTGAAGTGGGGATGAGGTGAAAAAAAACCAGAACAGGATGTGACTCTTGTGTAATCTGTGGACAGAGATGCACTTGAAGTTCTTCTCCCTCCTTCATCCTTGCACCACAAAGTGCTGCAATTGCAGTCCTGTTCCTGGAAAACCAGAATCATTTATGTTGGAAAAGACCTTTAAGGTCACTGAGTCCAACCCCTAACCCCACACTGCCCAGTCCACCACTAAACCATCTCCATAAGTGCCACATCTATGTGTCTTTTAAGTACCTCTAGAGATGGTGCAGAAGTCTGATCTTCCCCATGCTTTCTTGAGTACTTCTAAGCCTTGTGTGGAGAGTTTTTGACTCTTTTTTTCCCCCTAGCTGCTTAGCAAAGATAAATGTGTGGGAACAGTGTCTCTTGCTACTGGGAGCTGAACAGGGATGCTGTTTGCTGCAGGCAGTACTTCTTATTACTCTCAAAGAAGAGTAATGCTTCTAACTTGAAATGGAACCCATTTTAGATGTATAATTAAGTTCTTCTGACAAGAAGAAAATAGCAAATTCAGCTTTTGTAATGTCAATATGCAGCATAAACATTACAGAACAAGAGTATAACATGATTCTGAAGTAATATCAGTGCTCACAGCTGCAAAAAACATAATACAACTACAGAAAGAATTAGACTGTCTAAAGCATGGAGCTAAGTGGCAGTGAAAAATCCATGTTATAGTTGTGTATTTCATGTATTTTCTTACTGTACAATCATTTAAGACAGGTTGAATGCTATCTACATTCCCAAGTGGGAAAAAGTGATAAAGCTGTTTGCATTAAATTTTGTGCTAGAATGATAGAATCACTCAATGTATGAAAAACATTGATGAGCAATGAAGATATTTTACCTTTTTTTCCTGAATCCTCCTCAGCCTTAAATTACAATGGAATAAGAACAAATAGCTCATTAATTAATGAGGTTTTCTTCTCTCTTTAGTCCCTTCATGATAAAGGGAGTAATAGATAAAAAAGTATGTGAAAGGGATTTCATGTTTCATGTCTGTAATAAAGTCCTGCCATATGTTGACTTTTGATACTTCTTTCTAAGCTACAGGAGGGCTGTTGCAGAAAACTCTTGAAGCTCTAGCATTTCGTTTAAGATTTCAATGTGTGAGGCCTTTTGAATAATAGACATTCTTGAATTTTTTTTCATAATTTGATTATTTTAGCAAAGTAATGACTTATAAAGTAATGAGCTTTGATAGTTCTTTGATAGTATAGCTGTTGTGTTTTCAGGATGCTAATATATTGTGGTAATTATTATTATTCTCAGAAGTGTCAGACATTACACTAATGCTTGGAAACTTTAATATTAAAAATACAAGTTCCCAATCTAAAGCATCTTGCAAAGAAATCTGCTTGCAGAGTTGTCAATACTACAGTCAAAAACATATCAGTGATTTCTTGCCTGTTGAAAACCTTTATCTCCTCATAGTTCTTGACATTTTCATCTTTAGTTAAAATGTATCATTGTAGGTCAGGGTAGTGATATATTAATGTCTTTTGCAAAAGGTGTTGGGCTTTGATTGTGTGACTGCTGCTAATGGAGTGGTTGGCAGGTCTGTATCAATCTGTGACAAAAGCTAATTTTCAAAGTTTTAAAATTTTTAGATTGTTAAATCACCTTTAGGGCTAGTATGCTGTAAATCTGCTGTCAAATCTACGATGGAAAAAAAGATATTCTCATATTATGAGAACTTTCACAGATTAGCAATTCTACTTTAAAACCATTCTGAGACATGACACTTTCAAATTCTGTAAACTGTGGATTATAACTCTCAAGTTCTGTTGTAAGATAGATTTTTACAGTACTGTAATAATCCATGTCCTTTAGTGTTTTTGTCACGTCTTCTCAAATTATAGATTAAGGGTCCCTTTGAAGGCCTTCAACAGCTACTGCTCACTGTTCCTTATTACAGATGATTCTGAAGTAGCAATGTCAGCTGTAGGTTGTCATAAATGCTAAGGGGATGCTTAAGTAGCAATAATTGCATACAGTGAATTATAGTTCATAATTAAACAGAATATAGAGGAGAATAATGAATTCTTTCGTTTTGGTTGCTCTTTTCCCCTGTAATTATTCTTCCAAGAAATGCATTAGAGGGCAGCAGAGCCACGTGGAGACCAAAGTCACAACTGTATTCTGCCTTTTTGTTAGGAATTGTATTTTCTGTGGATGCTGTTACCCAAACACAAGGCGTCATGTTTTCTCAACACTGAATAAGCAAAAAGAATAGTCTTTGAGTAATCAAACATATAATCAGAGAAATTCTCATTGTTGCTGAGCAGAGATTGCACGATGTCAAGGCCTTTTCTGACTCACTTATCGCTCTGCTAGAGAGGAGTCTGGGGGGGGCACAAGAAATTGGAAAGGGACACAGCTGGGAGAGCTGACGGTGACTGACCAAAGGGCTCTCCCACACCATGTGGCATCATGCTTGGTGTATGCAGCCTGGGGACATTCAGACTGGTGGCGCTTGTCTTCCCAAATCCCTCTCCCAGGGATGGCTGAACACCTGCCTGCCCATGGGAAGCAGCCAATGAATTCTATGTTTTGCTTTGCTCGTGTGCCTGAATTTTGCTTTCTGTACTAATCTGTCTTCATCTCAACCCACGAGTTTTCTCACTTTTCCAATTCTCTCCCCGATCCGGCTGGCGGGGGAGTCGGTGAGTGACTCTGTGGTACTCAGTTGACCCTGGGGTTAAAACAATGGAATACTGGAAATGGGAATGGGAGAATTTCAGTCTGCAGTAAGCTTTCCATCTCTAGACTAGGACACTTTCAGGTAGTATTTTAGCTACCTGTATGCTTCATCTTTTAGGAAAAGAGATGTGAAATGAAAAGGGAACTCATAAAATGTGCAATTGAATTTTTTATTGCAAATTCATGTTTCTTTAACGTAACTTATTCAAAAAAGTTTTTTGAAATCTAGATTTAACTGAAGATGTTGAAAGACTGCTTGTCATGAGAATTAAAACAGCAATGTTGACCATTCCATCGCTGTTAAAAATCTAAGAACTGGAGTATTTTCTTTTGCATTCTGGTGTGAGTGTACAATAATTTCAGACTTCTTTGGCGGAGAGTTCTGTATGAATGCAAATTATTTTGTAAATATTATTGTTATAGAAAAAACACTGCCCAACACTCGTACAGTGCAGGTGAAAAAAATTGTCAGAAGAGCAGGACACTTCTGTTGGATCTGTGTTCCTAAAGACTGTAAAGTATCTTAACCTTGATCTTTCACCATGACAGCTTTCAGTTGATTTATTTTCTAGAATGGTGGTATTTAAAAAGTTTGGCTACTTCTGAGGTAGTTATCCTATATAAAAGGATAAAATAATAATAAAGCTTTTTAAGGATTTTAATTTACCTAAAATATTTGTATCTTGTTTTTTTTGCATAAGACTTTTGAGGACAAAAAAGAGTTCTGTTTCTGTCTCTCTAGGGAAATAATGAATGCCTTAATGCGAAAAGATGGTCACCTTTCCAGACTCTAATTATTAGTTAGTATTTATGGAACTGACTCATAATCAGACCAAAATGTTTAAGTGGGTCACTACTTTTCTAAGTAAAGTCTTTACTGTAGATTATCTCAGCAGTCATTACCCTTTCTCTAACTACTCTTCTTTTTTATGAATAAATTATAGAAATGTTGCAGCACAGTTTCGATGTGCCTCTGTTTCTTGTTCTGTTCCCCTTTGTTTCTGGTTGTGTAATTTTTTTGGCATTTCAGATTCATTGCCCTGTTTTAGTCAGATTTCAGATAGAAATACTAGTCTAGTTTAAGATTTTACTTTAAAGAGGCACAACTAAAGGTAGAAGGGAAAACATTTAAATGACTCTTTGTAGTCTATTCATATATTCAACCTTTTGTTCTGTATCTGTTGGTTTTAATAACATATTTTATTTTTCTTGATATGTTTCTGATGCTACTGTGGATAGAGCTAATCATGCCAGTCTTGTCATCTTCCTGTTTCTCTTAGACAATTTTTCATTATTTTCAGAGACTTGTTTGCAAGATTATATTTATCAGCAGAAAACATGTTGCAGATGCATTTTTGTCTTAAAAATTATTACAGAATCAATGGGCTCAGGTAATACTTTTTGTGAAAATGTTTATGAACAATAATAGCCATCAAGTGAATCAGAACACACAGAAGTAGGGTGTTATGATCCTAAGGAGAGAAAGAGCTTTCAAATGGTCTGAAACAAATTCTGTTTTCTGGGGGTTTTGATGGTGCTTTTTTGTAAGCAAAGCACCTTATTTTATATTTTTCTTTACTGTAAATTTGCTTAAATAATGAAAGCAGTAAGTAAACTTGAATAATTTAAGGAATTTTCTCAGTTAAAATAGAATAGGACAAGAAGAAACAACTTGAAAAGCAGAGGCAATAAATAAGCTCTTAAGTGGATCATAAACTATTTTGAATATTTTTATAGCACTTGCAACATCTGTTTTGGCCCTATCTTCTCCCTAGAGAAGTGACAGTATCTGACGTTGCATTGAATCCTTACTTTTGTTTTACATAACCATTATTTTTATGCCAGAGCTCCTTCATTGTGCCTTCAAAGCCTAATCTACCTAAAAGTCCCCCAGATGCTGCTTTTTTTTATTACTGTGAATACATATTTTTGATAAGTCATGAATTCCCAGAGCACGTTTTTACTGTCAAACAAATGTAGGCCTGAGTCCAGCAAAGCACTTAGATGTTAATAGTTAAATACATAGTTAGCTGTTGCATTTCCCTGCACTAGGACTGCTTACATATTTTAAGCTCTGGACATACAGAAGTGCTTTAGTGGACTGGTGCCCACATGCAACGCCAAGGAAGAGCAAAAAATTTGCATTATGTTGCTGAGCTAGGCCCTCTGGTACAGAGAAATATCTGCAAAGCCTTCATTTGGAAGAAAATAAAACCAGATGCCTATTTTTAAATAGGTAAAATATTTGCATTACAACATATGCACTCTATAAATATCATAGAATTAGTTAAAAAAACCAAAACAGCTGTTCATTTTCACTTGCTCTTATGGGAATATTACTGTGCTTTGAGATTGGCAGTTGCTTTGAAAATGTGGAAGGACTGATGTATCAGGCTGGGACCAGGGTACTCTGCAGATCTAGGGCTGCTTGCCCATAAAATATGCTTTGGAAGAAGAGCTGAATAATTCTGTGGCATAATGTGAGAAAATGGAGTGTATGAACAAAGCAGAAGCAGTAAAAGGTCTGTGCTGAGAGGCACTGCTTTAGTTTGAGTGTTATAACCCTCAATGGCATGATTGTGTTAGGGAGTTTGTGATATATTGTGCTGGGAAAGATGAACAACCTGCAAATGAGGTTATTTTGACTGGTGTTTTATAAAAAGAAGTATTAAAACCCAAACCAGTGGCAATTGTTATGCTAGGGGTTACTGAGGTGGCTGTAAAGGCTACATAATCACTGTGTATTGGTAATACATCTGCACACCTCTCCAGGCAATGGGATCTCAGGTCTTACTCCAGCTGTTTCATCAATAAACTTAAAGTTCCAGGTAGTATTTGAGAATGTGAAAAACACACCTTTTTAAAACAGCATGTGTAATCAGCCTAAATCTACTTTACAAGGTTGGGTATTGAAACTAAAAGGTGCTGCTGGAGTCTGACACTGATACATCGGCTAATGCTGGCAACACGCTGGGCACTACCTGTGTGCTCTAACATTGGAAAGCAGTGCATTAGTGCCTGAATTAATGCACTCAGGGACTTCTAATTCTTCACAGAATCTATTTCCATATTTAATTACGGGAAAGTCAGAGAAAAAAGTTACAAAGCACCTTCTTCATCCATTTCATTGTCAACGGGAGTGGCGATTAGTAATTCTTCTTCAAGTTATATTGCAGGGTTCACTTAAAATAATGCAGCTCCTTGCTGAGTTTGCTCCAATTAAACCATATTTTATTTGCTAATGACTTACCAAGTTGACAATGACCTTGAAGTTGGTATTGTCAACACTTCTTGGCATAAAGAGCTGGATGATTTACAGTTATTAAAAGTGCATCAATATATTCTTCAGTCTTTGTCAGTATTTTTAGAAAGATTTTTAATTCCATTACAGATAGGATACTTTACCTGAATAATGTACAGGTTAGTAAGTTAAATAACAGACAATTTATATTGTTTTAATGAAGACTTTAAAGATGTATATATATAAAACACCACTTTTATTGTTTCTGAGTTTACAAAAGTGTATTTACCTGGACCATCTTTAAAACTGGGTAGCTTTAATAACTAGAAATGCAATTTATTACTGTCACAGTTCTGTTGGCCATAACTCACTTATATAAATAAACTTACAGATATTTAGATATTGAATTTCACTGTTTCAGAAGTTACACTTTATTATGGTAAAATTTATTTCACTGTGGTATCCTTGTGTGGTAATATCACTAGTACTGTATCAATGTAGTACCATCACTAGTATTTCGCTGCTAGTGTTGTTGAACAGAGTAAGATATTCTTTATGAATGCTTCTTGGGAATTTAAAATGAAGGTGAGCAGTAAAATTACATTTATATGGTTTAGAAATGCTTAAAACACCATAGTGAAAATTAAGTGATGTCTGTGCTTTTAGAAGGGAATTACAGTGGACTATCTTAAACGTTTTGCATCAAACAGAACTTTGCACAAATGAGTGCACTAAGTAACTGTTTTGTCACTAAAAGTGTCACTGAAATTACCAATTTCCTGTGTTTTTTGTCATGTTTGTCCTTTTGGAAGCTGATGTTGCCTGTTCTCTTAATCCAGATGCATACATAATTACCAGTTAATGAATATTATTTGCAGGGAACTATCATTAGTTCTTCACATTTTGATATTACATCATATCTGTCTTCAAGGAGGGGGGAGAAAGAACCTTAATGACTTTAGAAAGAAGCTGATGTCATTACTTTAAAAAATACTTTATCATAAATTCCGTGTTCTGATTTGATGCATTTAAGTCGGATGACATTTTATTTGTTAAGAACATTATGGCATAACCAAAAATATGATTTACTGCATGCCATTTAAAAAGAAGTGCTCAAACTGCCATCTTACCTCAAGCAGATCTTTTAACAATATACTCTTTTTGTTTTACTTTCAAGAACTGAGTTACTAAGCCATAAAATTTTTCTTTATTGGAGTCATCATTATGTGCAAAACCGTAACTAAGAAATCACATGTTGTAATTGCTGTAACCTGTTTCTTTCTTAACTCTGAAGCTGCTCTCAGTTTCTGCATCATGCCTAATAAAATATTGTAGAGGCTTTGGACTGTTCAATCTAGAGATTGAGTTGAATAGTTAGGTGTTAAATAATGGAGTGTACATATATATGAATGTATGTAAATATATATGGCTTCCTAGGGAGTAGCAGGCACAGATTTCAGTTTAAGTCACTCAATTATACACATAAACTTAAGTATACAAATGATGATTATCTCTTTCTTTTAAAAATGCCTTTAAAATATTTTTTAATGATACAGTGGGTAGAGTAAATGCAGAGTGAGAATGTGCTGAGCATGTTCTAACGTTCTAGATGTTAGAATATGGCCAGAAATGCCTGCCATCTGACTGGATGACATCTTCACATGGCAAGGTTTTCTTTCACAGTATTTTTATTTGGAAACGTATTGGAAACATGCTCATTTGAATTAGTGGGGGATTCAAATAAATAAATTTCCTTAAGAATGCATAGTGTGACTAGTGTTTAAAAAGCAGACATGACTTCCAATATTCAGCATTTCAGTTTTTACTCAGGAAAAATCCTCATTCTTCAGTGCAGTCAGCTGTGATATTTGAAATTGCTCATAATTTCCAATTCTTTTTTCAGTCATGTAAGGTTTACTGCTCTGTAATAGAGTACATATACAAAAAAGCAGCATATGCATGAAATGAGAGGATGACTGCACTTTTTTCCTACTTTTTTTAAATTAAGATTTGCAAAACATAGAAGGCTTCATACTTTGTGGAAGTATATACTTTTGATTATTATGGAAACAAATACTGTGGTTTTAGAGATGTTTAGTGGATGCGTTTCAAAATGTACTGCTTTTGTTCTATGTAAAGTTCATTTACTTTTCAAGTGGTGCCCCCAGAAGAGAGAAGCAGGAAGTACAGATAGAGTGGGTGTATAGACAAATCTCATACTAAAATGGCAATCTGCACATTCTAATCTCCACAGCAGGGCTGTATATTTTTACAGTTCATTGTTAGTAATTTAATCCCATTCCTTCAGACACACAAATGACTTCTCTTTTTTTCAGAGCTGATGCCCCTCTGGGTGGGACTCAGGTTGGTGTTCATATCACGATTTTAGCTGCCAGAGCCATGAGGTCTAACTGATGTGAGGCTACTCTCTGCCCAGCATTTTCCCTGGTCATAGGGGAGGTGCTGGGGATCAGGGCCCTGCAACCCTTGGAGACCCCCACCAGTGTGGTTAGAATGTACAAGACTTTTCTTGCTGTGAGAAAGGTTCTGTTCCATTAATAATAATATTGTGCTCTTCCTTTATTAGTATTGTAATCAAACGTAAGTAATTCCACAGAATTAACCATATAAAAATTTAATATGCTTATCCTTATTATAGGCTTCAAAATAAATTGTATTTCTACAGGATCTAATCTGTCATAATTAAGATTAGTTTTAAAAATAACATTTGTACATGGCTGGGAGATAGGTTTTGTTTTACCATGGATTAAACCAGTAATAAATATTGCCTTACAGAACCACTTGATGGTGCTGTCACCCTTTTGCTCTGAAAATTCAGTTTAGCTGCCATGCTTCCTTTATAATAATGATTATCTTAAATTTCTTTAAATGGTGAAGGAGGGGGAATTGAATAAGCAAGGAAATTATTTTTGTTTTCTTGCTTTTTCTCTTCTTTTTTTTTTTCTAACAAGGAAAAGATGACATGTTAAGAAAGAAACATGTAAGCCTATGGGTTTGGTTTTTTTTTGTTATTGTGAGGTTGTGAGAATGCACACACTGGAAAGAGATGCTACATATCTATAAAAGAGGAATCTAAACTGAGAAAGGTGCCAACTGTTATTTTCAGGATCCTGAATAATGAAGGAAAAAGTATGACTGAGTTGTTTTTCTGAAATGGGACTGACTTCAATGCTAAAATTATTGAATTCTAGAAATGTGCATGGGTGCATGTTCTGTTGCTGGTAGCAAAGTGTTTTGTTCCCTCCCAAATACTAGAAAGATTATATTCTTTGATAACTATCTTTATTCGCAGCATGTAGCTGAGTCAATGTATCAGATTTGTTAGAAATCACCTAAAACTTGCTGTGAATCATTTTTGATGGATTTAGGATTACTGAGTGAAATTTTAGATATATATTGTGTTTGCTGAACTAGTTGTTTTCTGATGTTTAAAGACACACTCTGTCTACAGGCCACTGAATTTCAAATAAATCTGTAGAGTTGAACATGGAGCTGAAAAGCTTGTAATGAAGGGAAATATTTGTGCAGATCTTTGTGATGAGCTCAAGGTAGATGTGTTCTATCCAGCTTAGTGCGGTTTTTTTCAGCTATTTCCAAACAATGATTACTATTAAATGTGTTCATGTGGAAACCAGAAATTCAGGCTCCAACTTGGGGAGGGGAAAGTATGACACAAGCACGTAAGAGAACAAAATGACACTACATGAACGTAAAATTTGTAAATTTTTTATATACCTCACACTAAAAGGAATTGTTTCTGCTGCTCCAACTTCCATAACATCTGTTGAATGGACCACAGCTGGATGTGTTTGACAGCTGGAAATGCCACAATGCAGACGTGTGCAGAAAGTGTAATTGGACAAATGAGTGTTCCATTGAGCAGGTTTGCAATGCTGAGGTCTGACTGCTTGATGTGGACAATGAGAAGCTCAATTTTGTTACTCTTGCCATCTTTATGCATTCTGATCCATATAGTTTGAAGCTAAATTATCAGTCAATACTGACTTTCCAATGACAATCACCACTGCATCTCTGGAAGACATATCTGTGCTCTGCTCCGTGTGTTGTGTGTGACTGAAGAAGCAGCTCCAAATAAGAATTAAAATGAGAAATATAACTTGATTAAATAAGACAACATTTTAAAAAAGCTTTGTTTCTAAAGTGAAATATGCTGTCTGGAATCACAAGTTGCTTCCCTGCTGGAGAGCCACTGTAGTTGTAAATCCTCAAAAGCCCTCTTAGCTAATAACTGGAGTTACTGTTCTCTGTGGTTTCAGCATTACCCCATCAAAATGCTGTTACTGAAATAAACTTGTTAGTGTTAGAGAATTATTAGCTTAACAATTGCTATTTGTTTGCAGAGATCACTGAGACTGAGGGTGGAGATGCATCAGTGAGAAAACTAGGGGAAAATCTGCTTGAAGACCTTTGGAAGGGAATAAAATTAAAATACAGTGTGGTTTATATTGTAATTATGGTATAACTAGCAAAGAAATGCCCTAACAAACAGCTCTATGAATAAAATTGACTACAAGCATCTAAGTTATATTTATACAATAATTTTGGCTGGCAGCTATTATGATTTTAGCTGTGCTTTGTAGATAGGGCACAAACATGGCTGCGAAACTGTATAATTCTTTGACAAGTTAACTTTTTCCTTCCTGTTTCTCTCTTTTACTTGTTCTGCCCTGAAATATAAGGGATGTATTTCAATCATTTAACTGGAAAAAGTTATGAGTTTAAACCTCAAGATGGGCCAGATCTGGGCAATATAATGTAACTTAGTAAATAACAATCAGCCAGGGTATTTTATTTTTTTAATCTGTTCATTCAAAAATTAGGTATTCTTTAGAATTTTTTGTTGTTGTTGTTTTATTAGCATTGTACTGATATATGTTGGTTGTCTTTTGCTTTTTAGCCTTTTGATTTGCAGCAGTCAGGCTCATTTGCTGTTCCTGAGCTCTTATACTTTACGAAGGCTTTCTTTTCATATGTGCAGATATTTGTCCTTATTTCACTGGAAATCTAATCCTTACAGTTATTAATTTTGCTGTGGTTTCAGAGCAGTGAACACATTTTTAAAGGTTTCCTTTACTGAAAGCCAATTTACTTTACACTTGATGGCTTGTAAAAAATATGATCTGTCAGTAACTTACTTGAGCTTTTGACTCATCTAGGTTGGTCTTCTGCCACACTTGATAGCCTTTTTGCACGTTAGAATGTGCTCTGAGGAGAGAGTTCCTGCATATCAATCAGCTCTCCTGAGCCCCTTGGCCATTCAGCCCTTTGGGACAGAGTCAAACATCCCTGAGCGAGTCAGAACTGGGAGGGATGCCCTGCTGGGCTTGTTACTGATGAGAAAGGACAAATTCTCAAGGGATGTGAAGGTCAAAGTGATGGTGGAATTTAAGATCCTGAGAGAAGCAGGGAAGGCAAATAGTAAAATGAATCCTCATTTAACTAATCCTTAATTTAGCCCCTTCTCTTGACTGCCAAATGGGTCATTGTTAAATAGGATGTAAGGAAGTATTTTTCCTCGTTGAGCTTATTGCCTTGTGTTAAGAGGAAGGCATCTCATTTATGTCTGTAACTTCCTGTAGAAGTGCTCATTAAGGTACTCCAGACTAGATATTTCTGCTGCTGTATGAGTGGTCATTAAGAAACTAGAAAATGTGTGGTATGACCATTGCTTCCTCCTCTGTGTGTCTTACAAGCATGAATGGCCAGCTCAAATTTCTTTTAAAAGCAGCAATGACAGAGAAAGGCTTCCATTTTCAGATTGTTCATCCTATTCTCAAACTAAGAGGGAAGTTATTGTGAAAAGTTTGGGACAAAGAAGATTTTAGAATCTCATTCAGTGACTGCTGGTTGGTTTAAGTAGCACAATGATCAATATGCTGCCTAGTGTTGGTTGTGTTTGCAGGTAAGCAATGCTCCTGTGTTTATTGTAAATGGAACTTTGGCATAAATCCCAAGGATTGCCAGATTTCTTTTGTGTGATTCCAACCCTCAATGCCTAAGTTGCCTATTCCTTTGATAGGGTCTTACACCTTGTTAGTGCTTTTTAAAAACGTAATGTTGATTAAATGTCAATGTTCATTCCGAGCAGTTTCTACATGTATTTCAGAGGCCTGGCTCTATGGCACTTTTGAATAAAATTAGAAAGATTATATATTATATTATATCTGTAAATTTAACCAAGCAGCTTATTTGGGATAAGTTTTCAGGCTGCAACTCTAAATTCATTAGAAGCTGAAAAGAGAAATTTAAAAAATAAACTTCAGTTTGCATTATCTGTAGGCTGGTTGGTCTTCATTTGCTGTGCAAGCATCTGTCATGGTTTAAATCCTTTCCAGTGTCTTGGCTGGATTTATTTGAATGTCATTTGAAGTGGTCATAAAAACTACTTGAGTATTTAAAGTGATTTGCTTTGAAGTTTTTTTCCTAAAATTAGTAATAGAAGGGCTCTCTAGAGAATTGCTTCTACCAAGAGAGTTTTAAAAATTTGTGATGTATCTAGACTTGTTTTAGCTAATTACAGTGCTAAATCTCATAATTCGAGTTAGAGAATCATAACTCATTTAAAGCTTTTTTTGACATATGTTAGGGTAAAAAAAATTGTGTACTTTATTTACTTTAAGCTTTCTTTTTCTGCATTGAGTGGTTGTTAGAATCATCCTGTGATAATAACTACATGATTTTGCCATTTTTGGAACAAGGCTCGTGTTGCTTCTTTGGGTTTACTGTATAATGGTACAACAATATTGTGGGGCCCCTCCCTTTAGCGAGTAATCTTGGCTTTCATTAGTTATTGCAAAGAGCAGCTGTTTGTAATAGAATAGGCTCCCACTAAATGTATTTAGATAAGCATTTAAAAATGAAGACCCATAAATCTTTCCTTTAACTTTCTAAAGGGAAGCTAAACTGCATTATGAAAAAGTCAACAGCAAGAAAAAATGAGGCAAGAAAAAATATGACCTCTTCATCCCACAGTAATAGAATTACAGGAAGAAAAGGAGGCAGTGGCACTTCAGCTTTTTCCTACTCTTTGAAAACTAATTTATACCCAGGTTCCAGGTGTAAGGCTTTTATAAGAGGATGAAAAAACCCCTGCAATTTATATTGAAAACGAAAAAATCTTCCAACTAGTTAAGAATGAAAATCTGTAAGCTTCTCCCCTCCCCTTTCCTTTCCTGTCCTACTTTGGTGTAGGAATGATTTAATAGCGTAGGATTTTCATGTTTAGAAATGTTAAGGCTGGAGCAGATTGTCCAGAGGGGTTGTGAAGTCTCCAGAATATCCAAGAACTGTCTGGATGCAATCCTGTGCAATGTGCTCTGGGGTGACCCTGCTTGAGCAGGGAGGTAGGACCGGGTGACCCAGCCTCACCCATCCACTGTGGTCCCTTCCAACCTCACCCATTGTGTGATTCTCTATTTTCACACACTTTTGGAATAAGTCAAAATTGGAATCAAATGACTTGTGACTCCTCTAAGAATTCATCAGGATTTGATAAATACACGTGAAAAATACATTCAGAATAAATTACCTGTGCTGTTGTTTTGCTTTGTTTAAAATTGAACAAATGAAATATTGGAGAGGGTTTACCTTGCTTGGCAGAATTTTGGAACCTTTAGGCATGAATGCAGGGGGAAGACTTGACCTATGGTCAACTGCTTTATCTTCTCTATACACTTTCTTATGTAAAAATACTTTATTCTAAAGTTTTCTTTATATTTTTAGAGATTGCAGTTAGAAAAATTTTTAAAAAATCAATACTTCACTACATCCACCTCTGTTTTGTCTTTTGACTGAATTTTCCATGTCTCCAACAAAAATGTGTTTTAGGTGTAAAACTTCTTGTCATTGTACATTCTCAGTTTTTCCTACTTTCACCTAGTGTGACTGTAAAGAATTGTAAGGTAAATTGGACAGATCCTACCAGGTTATAGTGAGAAGTGATAGAACACCAAGCATTGTTTTTGAAAGCTGAGCACTAGAAATACCCAACAGGGTTTCATTTAACAAGTAACAGGTATTAGTGGTGCAAAGGACAGAAATGTTGATAGTTTTGAGAAAAACCTGCAAATATTCACATGCATAAAATTAAGTTTCTTAAAATTCAATTAACTTTATCTATGGGACTTGTGAATTTTGAAAACCTGTGTATGTGGATGCAAAACTGAGGAAAGATCACTTTTTCTGGCACACAGACCTTGCAACCAAAGGCTAATATAATTAAGATTGTCGTATTGCCCTACAGAGAATCCTGAAAATACTTGTGTTAATATTGGCATAAACTTGCAAAAGCTGTCTGATGAGATCTCTTGAAATGACAAGGATGTCTTTCAAATATACACTGTGCACCATGGTTTCTTATTTGGAATACTCTCAGGTGATAATTAATGAGGAATTTACTACCTTGTCTCACAAAAAACCAAAAAAGAAGACTGAAGGAAAGGACTGAACAGTCACGTAGATGGGGGAACAGCACTGGTGGGAGGCAGCTGTTCTCTTGGCATTGGTCAGGTGTGTGCCTTGCTAAAGGCTATAAGAGATATAGGAATAAAATTTTACCTCCTTGGCTCTATATGCCTCATTCTTTAACTCCTAGTAAAGTAGTTCAGTCTTCCTTGGGTGTGTAAATCTGCCTGTGACATAAGAGGAAAACAAGAAATTGTGTAAAGGGCTAAACAGAGAGATGAGATAGCTTAGAACTCCTTTTACTAAGGAAAAAGCAAAGCAGAAAAGTAGATAGATTTGGGAGGGAGGGGAAAACTGATCTTTGTAGGCAGGAACTGATAAAAATGAGGTGTCTCTCACTGCATGTTAGCAGAGAATGTGGTTTCTTTTTCCCTATCTCGCTTCAAAGTTCAATAAAGAATTGATGAATAAATGTTGCCTCATGTTTTCAAATTACACAAAATGTCTGATTACAATATTCTTTTCAGGTTTCTGTTACGTGCTAAGGCATACAAATTTATTATAAAAAAATTATGAGGAAAAGGCATGTTAAGTGAGAATCAAAACCAAGAGTACCTCCCAGTAATTGAAGCTGATGAACAGTGTGTTGTAATTATCTTAGAGATCTCAGTTCTTCACAATGTGGAAAGCACAACTGACCAGGTAAAAACCAGCTTTTTGTCCTTAGCTGGAATGAGACCCAAACGGTCATGGGAACAGTTAGCTGAACTCAACCATGTGCTCTGAGATTGAGTGCAGGAACTGGAAACCTCATTCTTGGAACCAAACTTAACCCTGAGCTTTGGGATGGGATTTGCTGGTACCCAGGAAGGATTGCATGCTAATGTAGGCTTTTTGTATTCTAAAGGCATTCATAGCACTTTGCTCCAGATCCACAGATTTATGCTAAGATTTGAGCTTGCAGTGCAGCCCATTAATCAGAGCAGTATAGTCCTTTTCTCAAAACTTTAATTTAATGTCAACAAGTCTGTAAGTTCTTAGTCAAATTCGGTTAAGAGTGACTAATAGGTTAAAAATTATCAAGAAAGGATGAATTGACTGCTGAACCTGAAAGCATATCCATTTTTTTCCTCTAAAGACCAGGCTGCAAATTGCAATATTTTTAATCATCAGTTCATTCTAATTCAGATTCACAAATGTTTAAACATGCAGCTGTAACTGTCTATTTGTCATAGTGTCCTGTCTGGAAAAGACAAGGATTTCCCAAATTACCATATTGAGGTTTTGATGTCTTAAAATATTTGGATTTGCTTTTTTTCTTTAAACTGGGCTTGAATTAAGGTTTCCAGAGGTTACGGTATTTAGTTTTGCTGTAATTTCTGTATAATGAGTTTTAGCTGCTGGTTTTTTCGGTTTTGTGGTTTTTTGTTTGTTTGTTTTTAAAAATATGGTCAATATAAAATTTCCTTTTATTTTTTTGGATGAATAAGTTTTTAAAAGTATCTTAATGAGTAAAAAACAAAAGGAGGCAGTGCAGTTTACAGGATTTCCCTGATTTTAGAATGTGATTTCTGCCAGCTATAACTTTGCCTGATAACTTTATTTCATTATGAACTGCTTCTGTCCCTCTATTCCCCTACTCCTGAAGGTTTCTTAAGGGGGAAAAAAAAGAAACTGTATTTTTTAGAAAAAGCAGATGAAAGATAGAGTAGTACAGTTGGAGAGGTAAAACAGTCTTACTGAAAGTGCTGGAAAAACCTCAAATCTCTCAAAGTATGGGTGGACTTGCAAATCTTGTTTTCCTTATATTTAAAGTGAAAGGATAATAAAACCAGGCAAACACACACTAAAGAACATTTTACAGCAACTTCTGTCCATTCATTTTCTTACTTTGTCCAGCTCTCTGTGCTCACAATAACATCCTGAAAATCAGATGTATTTAAAAAGAGCAGACAAGAGAGGCTTTCTCTGATACATCTACAACACAAAAAAAACCCCCTTAAAGTAAAAAGATTTTGAATTTTGAAAGAATGGTTTTTGCATATACATTAGTATATTTTGCAGTTTTGAAAATATATACCCTAAAAGTATGTGAAGGGTTGAGAGAACAAAGGCATTCAACCAAGCCATGCTAGAGAATTTCCACATAGAGTTTGGCAAAATATATATTATGTATATATATATGTATATAGTCTAAATCAAACTTCAATAGATAGCTAATGTTGACATTTTATGAGGTATGATTGATTCCTTTGCATTACAAGAAAGTAAATTATGCAATGAGAAAGTTATGAACATGTTTGTGAGGACTTAAATCAGTCTGTAAATAGTTTGTAATGTATTTATAGCCAGTTTTTTTGTATTGCTAAATATGTGCTTAATATAAAGTACTATCACCTTGGAATTAATGAAATGGCTTATAAATTAAGAAGCATGTGTAGGCTGTTTCCCTAGTAAGAAGTAGGAAAGTAAGCAAGGGGCTTATATCATCTCAGAAAAAAGAGGAGTTGAATTAAAACTGTAAAGCATTCACCTGGATACATTAAAAAAATGTGATGCCATCTCATTTTGCTGTGAAAAGTTCATAGAACTGGGTTCTTCTTTCATTTGTAATACTATCAGTATGATACTTTACCTTAAGGAAATTAGGCTTTTAAAGACATTTCTTGTAGTAACTTTCACTGAGCAAAAAAGCAAAAATATTATTACAGAATAATATTTTCTTGAATAATTTCAGAGAAAGGACTGGAGACCCAGCCTTCAGTTGGTTGTGCTACTGAGACAGTAAAAAGAAAAATGTGTACAGCTTGCAGAAGTGCTGCCAGTTTCTCATTTCTTCCATAACACAGGTGTATTTATTGGTAGCTTTGTTCCAAATACTCTGAATAGTGCCAAGGAACGACAATCTTTAGGCTGTATGTGTGTAAATATTGTGTCATGATTGTGAAAAAGGGAAAATGGCTAGATGCTGTATTAGGATGTGTATGAAGAAGTTTGGCCTGCAATGAACGTGGAATAGTTCTTGTGAGCTGTGCTACAAAGAGCAAACTTTACCTGCAATATGGTAAACCTCTGGCATACTTCAAGTATAAAATGTGGAGGCCAATCAGAGCCAGTTTAGAGGAAAATTAGGAGAGAAATGAGACACTTTGAGAAGGTTCCAAGACAGAAAAAAATGAACGAGCTGTATTCATTACTGTAAAGAACAAAGGGGGACTTATTAGTAATAATCTTACTACTAGTAATCTTCACTTATATAAAAGTTTTCTGAGAAGAGGGAGAAAATAATAATGTGATTTCTAAATCCATCTATAATCAAGATTGGAAGAGAAAAGCTTTGACCTAGCACAGATTCTTGTGCCTTTTGAAAGAGTTCTTACCTAAGACTTGTAAATTTAATCAGCTTCCTTTTTCTGTGCAGATTTTGGCTGGATTTTTTTTTAGGACTCAAATTTCTGAAAGGTTTTAGAATAGACCCTTTTTCTTTGAATAGCCTTAATTCTTTGAGAAAAGGCAGGTGGGATATAATAAAACTTGTCAGTTTAGTTGCCATTTCATTACTGTGTTTCAACCACATAGCAATGTCTTCTCTGTGTGGACTGTCAGTTTTAAAAGCTATGGTATATTTTGTCAATTGTAATTATACATTTAAAGGAAAGTGGATATAATAGAGGAAAGCAGAAAACAGGTTAATGTGTGCCTAACAACCAGATTTAACTAGAATTATAAGTTTTTCTCACTAATAAATTACAGATCCTCATATGGCAAGTGAACTGTGATAAGCATAGCAGTTCTCTTCAGAATATTCTGCACACATGCTATTATGATGATATTAATACTTAGGTTTCTTTTAAAATGTTAAAGGGCATTTTTCTGGACTGTGGTAGCTTTTATTTGCCAGTGAAATTGTGAATAAGCCCATAAGTACAAAATTCCTGTTTTTGCAATACTTCACCATGTTTGATGCCCCTTGCTCCCAGAGATTTCTTTTGTTTTGGTATTTTTTTTTTCCTCCTTACGTGACTACTTTTAGTTTACTTTCATAGGCTAAATCAGTGAAAGCACCTGTCATAAATGAATTCATCGTATAGAGTTAGTTTTATCTTTTACATAACATTAGTGTGTAGCTTCTTGCAAAATAAAATTCTCAGGTTTGTGGAGTTACTGGATCTTGAAGAGCTTCTGTTGCCTCAGGCAAAATTCTGAGGTTGCTTAATCATTTCTCTTCTGGGAACAACAGTAAGTCATCTGTGAATTTAAATCTGCTTGAAAAGGTAACTTACACTGGAGTCACTCTTGGCATATATTAAGCAAAACTGTAATTTATACCCTCACAGAGTAGGCATAAATTTCCTTATATTTACTAGAAATGATTGTTTATATGCAAGGTAAGTTTTTGAGTGTCACCAACTCATTAGTTTTATATGGATGTAAAAACAAGTTCAACACATAGACCAGATTTACAACTATGTCCAATTTGGTTAAAAAAATTGAAAGGGCTGGGTTTTGTCTTTATTCTGGGAGTTAAAGTTTGTTCAGTGTTAGCTTTTGTTTATCAAAACTTCGAGAATTTCTACTTGGTTATGACCTAGATAAATGTTACATGACTCCTATCAAGCCATAACTTCACTTTTATTTTTAGCCTAGGATAAGGATGTAACAACTCTTTACTTCTCAAATACATTTTTTTCCTAAAATGCCAGAGTGTCCCCTCCACTTAAGAATGTGGTGAACTGTGTAAAATGAAAGTTCTGGGATCCTGATGTTCAAATTACAGTTAAGAGTGTGGGTGTCTAATGAGGTTACTGGGTCTATTAAAGATTATTCAACAGATGAGCATGACAAGGAATAAAATATTTTTTTCTAGTAAGGATGTCTTCTGCTTTTTTATAAGATCAGCTATTGATGCAATGCATTATTGGTTTAATGTTACTATGGGATTGTATTTTAATATACCATTACCTAGAATAGCTGGTAAGAAGTCTTTCCCAGTGGATGATTTGCAGCCCTTGGTAAATTTGTACTTCCTATCTACTGTTAGTAGAGTTATACCCCAAATTAAAAGGGTAGACTCTTGTGTGATGTTTTGAATAGAAATTAATTGATTCTGAAAGCAAGAGAGCCACTTCTCCCCAGAACCTCTTGCATAAAAATACTTCCTTCTGGTTTTGGCTTTATGAATCATTTTATTACATCTCTGTACTTCTGGGTAGTGCTGTGACTTTGCTTTGTTGCAGATGGTTATTAACAAAATCCTGGTGAATCCTGGCAGATGGCAATGTGCTCTGCAGGTTTCACCCCACACTAGCTCAAAGTCATAATATTTTTCACTACAGGCTGGTTTTGGTGTGGTGTGTGTTTTTTGTTTTGGTTGTGGTTTTTTTTTTTTTTTTCTTCCCCGCCCTCCCCTTCCTTTATCTCTAGAGAACTTCACTCTCTGGAGTTTCCCCATCATAACTCTTCCTGACATTTGCTCACTGCCTGAGTTGATGAATGGTTGGATCTACAGCAATGTTTTGTCACAAGTATCTGGCTTTTGTGGTGCCATAACCTTCATGTAGAAATTGACAGAATGAGTCAAATCCTCACTTGCTTCTGTAGTAACTTCTATTTAAAAAAAATAAAAATCCATTAACTTGAGGTCTGTGTGAATAGAGTTCACTGTAAGAAGTTCTTTCATATACTACTGTCAGATTGTAGTGTTTAGAAAGGATAAATAGCTGTAGGGTTTGCAACTAGTAGATATTTCCTTTAAGGTTTTTGGTTTTACTGTTAGTGTCTGGGGTCATGTTTATAAATTCCTATGAATACAGGAAACGTTCATTTCTCTGGGTAATAACAGCAGTGAGTCTTTCATGAGATCTTTTGCTGAGCTTTTCAGGTTATTTCACATTGTCTGAAGTAAAATAATAGAAGCTTTTTTTTTTTTTTTTAAATGGGAGAAGACAACATTAAAGTGTGTGTGTATTAAGCAGTGTGACAGAGATATCCTAGTAAGACTAATGATTACCTGAAATACTTGTCTGTGCTTTTGAAGCTTAACCCTTTTGCTCATCAATCAGTCAGCAGAGGCAGGTAGTGACCATTAGGTGGATTCATTAGCACCCTGCAGCCTTCTTGTACAGGGTGACCCACATCTGTCTTCATTAGAAGTTTGCCACTTGCCAGTAGTGAACAGATGGGTCATTATAGCCTACACTGCCCTCTGGGCATACCTGGAGGACAGACAAAGTCGTCCAGTACAGGACACACATGCATGTTTTCTTCATAGAAATGGGGCAAGTATTCATGATAAGTCCAATAACATTAGGTTTTTTCTTTAGACTAGCTAGCTTATACTTAGTGGAGCTATTAGTATTTTTATTTATTCTGTCTGACACAGCTTTGAGAAGGACTAAAACAGAGACTTGAATTATTCATGACCATTTCTTAAAAAATATTATGGAGTATAACATAGAGTGATGCTGAACTCTTAATCAGTATTTTCATTTGAGCTCCAGGTGTGATTTCAGCATCTCATTTTCTTTTTCTAGAACTGGAATATTTTCTGTACAGATTAAATTAAGATTTTTTTGTTTTTTGGAAAGAATTCCATGATCTATGGCTGAAGATAAAATACATTTATAATCCTGTTGCCAGCAGAGGAAAGTAAAAGTCTTGTTTCCTCATTGCTTCATGCTGTTTACACTGCATGAGCTTAAATCCTGTTCTAACACCATGGTTAAAGAGATTTTTGAAAAAAAATCCACATTCTCTGTGTCAATTATTTACTATGGGATGCCTTCTTTCAACATTTTGGAGCAGTTAAACATGTATTTTCAGAGTTAGCAGCGTTATAATTGACATTCCACTTCAGCATCTTTTGGAGAAGATTTCACATGTCACTGTGTTTAAGTACAACACTCTTAAATGTGAGGCAAACTGATTACAGCTGGAAAGCCTGATCCTGCCATTAGCTTTTGCCCTGGAATGCTCTCCCAAATGAAGCAGGAACTACCTTTACTGGTGAAGAAAGGCTCCCTTTCCCATTTTAGGAAGGTGTTGCTGTATTAAAAGAAATACCCGAGGTGTTGTGCTCTTTTCTACTGGAAAAACCTTATCCTCCACTTAATCGTATTTACTATAAAGGGATTTTAATTGTTATCATAGCATTTTGTTTCTTTTGCTTTTTGTAATAAGTTGTTTTCTGGTGGGCAGATGTTTGCTGTACTTAAATAATAAGTAGTTTTTTTCTCTTTGCATCTTTTTTTTCCATCTTTTAGAATGGATACTAATTTTGTACAGTTTGTTCCTGTGTTAAAAGAATATTCTTTTATAAACAATATTTCTCTTACTGAACTTCTGTGAAAAATTGTTTCTGTAAGAAAATGTTCATTCCATGGTGCTGCGTGTGAATTTCTGCTTTCTTTTTTGTGACACTCAAAAAAGAATTTAAAGGCAAAAGTATTTTTGGAGCTTGTGCCTGTTGTAACACAGAGCATTCCCTTTAGGAAGGTATGACATTGCCCTACATTTAAATTTCATGCAAGAATAAGAATTGACTATTTTGTTTATATTAAAAAAATAAAAATCATGTGGTCATGTTCTTTGGTTAAAAACTAGAGAACATTTTTGTTGAATAGATTTTAAGATAAAAGAAATGTTATATATTTAGTGAAAAATACCATTAGTGAGGTTGTCATAAGTAATACACTCGAAAGAAAAAAGCAATATTTGAAGTTTGATGTATAACAGATGAATGGGACACTAAACAAAGACATGCTTTCTACTTGCAGAAGAGGTGATTAATTCCTTGTGGTACATGGAAGGGAGCATTAATAGCTTCTGGTGAGCAGGGCAGTATCTTGTTGCTGTAGCTGTTTTCTACGAAGTTTATGTCGTGTCTGTTATGCACAATAAAAAGGTAGCAGAAGCTTGTTGCTGTAACTTAAGGAAAATACTAAAATTTATTCATCCTTTCAGATTCTGAGAAATAGCATCCTGTGCTAGCATGTTCTATGTATTTGTGATCTCTGATTACCCAGCAGTAAAGATGACATTCAGCATCCATCTGGAATATTTGCATGTATTTGCACTGTTTGCAAAGGCCATTAAACGATCTGAGAGGCTCTGATTTAAGATGATGCAGGTAACCTCAGCGCAGCCATGTTGTACATGTAGCTGGTGATACAATCTTTAATTACCTGATGACACTATGTTTTCCAGAGAATCTTGCCTTAGGCTATATAGAATAGATAGTGTTCATTGAGTGAAGTGCTTTTGCTTTATTTCCTTTTTATCTTCCTTGATCGGTCTGAACTCCATGCTGTATATGGCACATCCTCTTTACTGTGTTCTGAAATGCAGGTGATTAATTTCCTTTCTAGTATTCCTCTGCTGCTTGTTGTGGAGGTATTTTAACCTCCTTTACAAGCATGAAATGTTCCATCTTTCAATGACTCCTGGTCATGTTAATTTTCGTTGCTTCTGTCCTCTGTTCTTTTTTTGATAACTAGTATCAGATCTTTCATTGTTACACCCATCCTTTATGCATCTCTGATTCTCTGTTCCGTCATTAAAAACTACTTTTTTATCCCTGTAACAGCCAGCTTCCCTGATAATAGTTGGAAATTGCATAAATAATTTTCATTCTGCTGTTTAATTCTGAATATCTGAAAAGGGGTATAATCTCTTGAAATTTTATCATAATTAAAACCACTGATTCTTCTACAATGTGTTAATGTTGCTGGAAAGAATGGCAATGTTTTACTACTGTCTTGACAACACGAACACTTTTATATTTAGAATGGCAATTCATAGTTAGGGAATAGTGGAATGATAAACACATTTCAGTGGCTTCATAATTGTGTGTACTGGTGCAGAGTTACCTTTCAGTGTTTAAGAAACTGAAGAATTACATATTCTGTATAGCTCTCTGTATCTGACAAACATAACACTGATTTTAAATAATGCTGCTTTGCAGATCATTCATTATAGCTGTTTCATCTTTTTTCCAATGGGTTATCTTCTAGAATTTCAACAGGTAGTGGAGTGACTTGTTAAGACAGCTATTTATTGGAAGTGAAGGCATGTGAACTAGCACTCATAAATTCTAGAGCATGTTAGTTCATTATGAGAATTGGTACTTGGCAATTACTGGTGCTGATCTGTGCAGTGTGAAATTGTTATATTGTGGGAACATATATATGATGGCATAAAATTACACATTAATAAAAATATCTCTAAGATGTGAGGAAACAACCTGATGTTAACAGTTTTAAAGCTGTGCTCTGCTGTGTGCCTACATAGATCCTGGTGGAGTGATGGGAACTTCTCTGAAACTCCAGGGAAGAAAATGGGGGGCTCTGCTCAGAGCAATAAGAAGAGAGGTACAACACTGCAATTCAGTTATAATCCTCTGCTGGGTGGCTTGATTAAACATTAGAGAAATTGTGGAAGGAAATAATTTTCTTAAGTGGGACCTTTCAGAATTAGTGTTACTTCAAAACCAATTCATTTTCATGCCTGATGTTTATAGCTGAAATGCAGATCGACAAATTTGACCCTTTTAAAAAGATTGCTGTAATTTAGCATCATTAACTATTTTCAGCATGATATTAATTAGAATATGCAAGTTAGTTGAGCTTTCTGGAGATTAAATTAATTTAGTATAGACAGTATTGATACAAGTATACAGTATTAATACTTGTATAATATTATTTGATGTTATTTCTCAAGAAAAGATTGGTTTTTTGTATGGAGAAATCTTAATAGAAGTAGCTTTTGATATCTACAGCTGTGTTGTAATTTGTGTCAATACATCTCAAAAAATCGAATATCAGAGGCTGAGAAAGATTTGGGTTATTTAATGCTAACATAGCAAATTTTTGTCACTTCTAAACTTTTAGTCTGGTTTGAGAGGCAGGCAGGTTTTGACCAAATTGTCTTTAAGCATTATGTCTTTTAGTACTTACCAGCTGCTGCAGTGACCCTGCAAAGAAAGTAGACGTAACTTCTGTTGTTCTTGGGCAGGGCAGATAGCTGACAGGAATTACACTTTTAGCTCTAAAAGCATTTTAGTATCACAATGGTTTCACTTACATTAATACCACAAAAGCATGGGAAGGTCTCAAGAGATCAAAGTTTGGCAGTTTGTGTTTTTTAAGGTCTTGAGAAACTGCTCAGAAGTTTAGGACTTGGAATTCATACAGGAATCTGAACTTGGGATCGAAATACTTTATCCAATCCTTATTGACTCACTAGGAAGAATTTAATTACTTAATGGAATTTAGACTACTTTGTCTTTATTTGGTAATAATGTATGTCTTAACCACAAACAGAACAAATCACTTGAATATTCTAACAGCATAAGACTTCCAAAGTGCATTTGTAAGCATATGGTTTACAGAGATTAGGATACTACCTGGAAAAAAATTAGAAATAATCTGTCTCATTCAACGAGAAATATAGATATAATGAGAGAAAGCTCTGGGAGAATCCCCTGTTTTCAGTTTTGGAAAATGCATTGAATAAAGACACTTTGAAGTTGAGCTTTTCCCTATTCAGCACCTAAAATAAATGTAAGGGGATAAGGATTTGCTAAAAACTTATTGTTTGTGTGTGTTGTGTGCAGTGAAGTATCCAGGAGCTGGAAAACACTGGGACTTCTAAACATAAAATTGATGTCACTTTCAGGTTCTGTTTTTTGTTGTATCAGGCAGTAAATGAAAAACAACAAAAAAATAGACTGCGATATAGGCTGCTCCATCCACATGTAAGTTTTATGCTCACGGCTGCTGTGCAGGTTCACTTCATCCTGTGCACAGTGAGTCTCCTTTAGCCAGTGCCAATGGATGTGGTGTGATTCAATAGTAGTTCACACGGTTAAAGTGGGTTTTGGATCAGGATTTTGTTCTATCATGTTTCCTAATTCTTAAGGACAATTAATTCAGTAGTACTTTAGACCTTCAAAAATACTTTTAGTGTCAGCAGAGCTCCAACAGATCTTTTGAAGTAAGCTTAAGGTAGTTTCCTTTGTCTACATTTGCATTTATACCCTTTTCAGAAGTGCTTCAGCTCTATGTGGCAATGACATTGTCTTGAGGTGATTTATATTTCCTAGTATAGAAAATATTAAAGGCTCAGAGAGTACTGTAAAATCCATTAATACCAAAACTGACATCTGGCAGGTCTTACAGCAAAATTTCAAATTCCAGTTTTGTTCTGTCATTTTGGGAACTTCCAGTTTGGAGAGAAAAGTTTAAAAAGTTATAGGACAACAAAATGCTATTGAAGTACAAAAAAACCAAAAGTAAATTTACATAATCATAGAGTGGAACATGATTTTTATAGTAGGTAGTATTTACACGTAAGGGAAAAGTCATTTTCGAAATATAGTGTGATATTTGTAATAATTTACATCTTGAGAGATGATGTTTTTTAAATTATTGTCTCTTGCTAAACCTACAGAGGTAAAAAATAGGTGCTTTAGTTGCCAGAATAAAGACTTCTGTATCTTAAAAGTAAAAATAACGTATTAAAAACTGCTGAGATGCCTTTTTTCCCCTGAATCCCAGCATGTGTTTTTATAGCTTTGGAAGTCATCATTCCATCTTTAATGTCATCACTTTCTTTTTCATCTAGTTTTTACAAAACTCTTGTTCCATATTCCCTGTTACAAGCATTTCAGGAAATACTATCTAGCTGACTGTACAACTTCCCGCTGTAATACTCTGTGGACTGCTTGACCTATAAACACTGAATTTGTTTGTGTTGATAAATTTGTTATCCTGAAAATTGTCAGTTATGTCTGATATGGTCCATTAGCATTATAAGGTGAATTCATTGTTTCCATTTCGGTATCTTTCAGTTTAACTGTTGAAAAAAGTATATTGTGACTAGAAATAAATTTGGATTTGTGTGACTGCAGTCTTTATATAATTTGAATTTTTCTTGTCTTAGTGCTTGGCTGAAATTTTGCATTCCTAGTTTCCTACCCACAGCTGAAAGAAGGTTTTTGAGAAATTTGATAGAAGCTGTCATGGTTGGTTGTGTGGTTTTGGTTTTGTGTGGAATTTTTGTTGCTGTTCTTTTGGTTTGTTTGATTTTTTTTTTTTTGGTAAGTTTTTTTTTTCTTTTTTTTCTTTTTTTTTTTTTTTCTTATACCATAGCATGGCTTTTTAAGCATTGCTTAAGTCCAAGACTGGTAGTCAGGAGCAAGTTCTTTGGCAGCAACTTTCTAAATGATGCGACAATGGAAAAAGTTTGATTGAAATAAATAATTTCACTAAGAAATCTCACAAATGACTGTAGCATCCTAGCTCTTACCTGACCTCTGAGTTTCATATAACCAATATCCTCTGTTGTATTTTGATTTTTAATCCCCACTATTTTTAAGTATATACTTCTGTCTTACTCAGGCTGTCAGCTGATTTTTGTCCAGTAGGTAAACTCCCCTGCGGGAGATGTTACATCCCTGTATTTCTGTTAACTGGTTCTTGTATTGGATATTTCCGTCAAGGTTTTGATAGCAGGGTGGGGAGACTGCAAATGTGTCCCCCGTGGGAAGAGTTCAGGGACTGTCCCCTGCTTGACACAGCCTCTCTGCAGTGGAGCCACCACACACAGAGCTGAGCCCACCAGCCAAGCTGGTACCGCTGTGAAAATGCGTTTAGGAAAACGCAAAAAGAAAAAAATAAAATCAGGCAGGCTAAGAAGGAGGAGGAAATAAAAAGAATGAGAAACAGCAGAGAAGGAAAAGGTGCTCCAGGCATCAGGGCACATTTTGCCCTGTGGCATGTGGAGCATCCATGCCTGAGCAGGTATTCCCGAAGGAAGGCAGCCAATGCAGAGTCCATGCTGAAGCAACTTTTCCATGACAGGAATTGTAGCCTGTGCAGAGCCCATGCTGGAGAAAAATTTCTGAAGGACTGCAGCCTGTGGGACACCCATGCTGGAGTGGAGTAGAACTGTGACAAGGAAGAAGTGGAGGACAAAAAACCCAATGTGTGCTGACTGCAACTCCCATCCACTCATGCCACATTGGGATGGGTAGAGGAATCTGGAGTGACAGAGTGAAGTTGAGCCTGGGAAATGCAGGAAGGAAAAGTGTTGTTTTAATATTTGTCTTCTTGTTTCTCAAAAGTGAAGTTAACTTTCCCTAAGATGAGTCTGCTTTGTCCATGGTGGTAATTGCTAAGTGATCCCCGTTTTCATCTTGATCTAAAAGCTTTTTCCTTTGTTTCCTTCTTCCATCCCTTTAATCAAACATAAAGATTCAACTTATAAAAATCGGTGGTTTTCTTGGTTTAGTTTAAAATTATGTATATAAAGAATGCTGAAGCAGAAAATTGAGTTAATGGAAGGAATGGTGCTCTTCAGTTTAATTCTGTGCTGTTTCCTGCCCAAGAGACTTTCTTCCATGCAGATGCTCAGTGGGACTTTGCCTATGTTCCCTGCATATGGTTTCTGACAAATAGACTGAAGCTCAGGATATTGTAGGTAAAAAAACCCCAAAAATGGTCACTATGTTGTCTTGCTTGGGATATAGCTGTATGTTAATCTGTTAGGGTTCCTGTTTCTTCAGTCAAATAGGAATGAAAAGGCTTTCCAGCATAAGAGCAGTTATTAAGAATGATTTTAATATCCATGTGCAGCATTCCATGTTTTTATATTCAAGATAGTATAAATATAAAATGGATTTTTCTGCTAGACAAAATAAATATATTTTAATTAATGGTTGGAGTAGTTCAGTATTTTTATACTTCTGAAATATTCAATGACCCTTTTCATCACGGGGAAAAAAAAAATTATTCAAGTTAAAGCACTAATGTAACTCTGATTTGTATTTCCACCGCTGGTTGTAATTCTGTTCATAGTTATGTGTGAATCACAAGCAATATTTGCAGTTTTTCTGTTTTACTTGTCCTACAGCATAGAATAAAAGTAGTTTGAGCTCTCACAAAGTCTATAGCTGATAGCAAATGTAATTGTGTGCTAAAAAGCCTTAAATTTGTTTGTCTGATAGGTGTTCCCACTCCCTCTTGGCTCCAGAATAATCTGGTGCTAGTATAAGTATTCTCTCATCATAAATGTTTCAATAGGACAGCTTGTATTGGAGTGATAGCAGTTTAATGAAAGGGTAAACATGGGAATGACTGACTGATTTTAATCATCAAAATTAATTCTACTTTCTTTTTATAGCACAGTTACTCAGAAGAAAATTAATTATTGCTTACTATTGTGATTAACTTGCACACAGCAGTTTTTCTGTATTCTTTGTAAGTAAAAAACCTATTGTAACATAAACAGATCTTACTAGATCGAAGTAAAAACTTAGTAAGAACTTCTTTTGCTGCTAGTCAAATTCACATCATTTGGTTGAAGGTTATCTTTTCCTAGATATTAAAGAATTTTTGCCATGTACTCTTGCAATTTATAGGACAGTTGCGATTTAGATTTGTTCTGAGGGGTCTTTTTCAACTCTTTAATCCAGGTACATAATTTTAGGGACAGCATCTTTCATTTCACCATCTCAGGTCAATTCCACAGTTGTTCTCCCATCATCTTCAGCCATATGCTTTATGGCTCTTTATACTTGGCTTGCTTCNCTTTAATCCAGGTACATAATTTTAGGGACAGCATCTTTCATTTCACCATCTCAGGTCAATTCCACAGTTGTTTTCCCATCTTCTTTAGCCATATGATACCTTTATACTTGGCTTGCTTGATCTAAAGCTGTTTGATTTTAAAAAATAGACTGTGTTTTGACCATGTAGGACAGGTTTTTTCTGAAAAGCAAAATCCATGGAAATTCGGGTTAATGTAATTTATGTTGCAATTGCTTGAAAAATTTCTGAAGATGTAAAATCCCTGCAGCTGTGTAAGCTGAAAAGAATATACTATAAATTAAGTAATCTATCACCAGTTACAGGTCACAAATACTCATTGGAGTGTTGTATTCTAACAGAAATCTTTCCTATTATTAAGCATACAAAACTCTAATAATTTTGGAAAATGTTGAGTCGGTATAAGATTCACACCAGAAATAATTTAAACAACCAACATTTCCCTAAAACTGTACTCAAAGAAAATTGATGGTACTTTACTTTTGAGGGGAAACATTCTCTGAGGAGGAAATTATGGTCTCAGTAAACTCAAGAAGATGATAGAGATGATAACAGCAATGTTTTGGGAGTCTCTTAATGTGCCAATACTTTGACAGTGTGGAAGACAGACACTAGTTGTTAAATAAAAATAAATAAATCCAAAATTATTTCAATCTGCACTGAACAATTTTTTTTTTCCTATAAATCACCTCACAAAACACAGCTTGGAATGGCAGGACTTTGTAATAGCATGTAGCATGAGGTGTTTAGAAAAATCATCCTTTTATATGATGTTCAAGTACAGAGATCTATTGTTAATTTTTTTTCTTATGTTTATATTCTAACAAAACAAGCAGTGTTCCTCTGAAGGACTACGGTGTGTCACAGGTTTGGATCTAGTTTCCTCCAAAGTAAAACAGGTTCATATGAGCTATATGCAGTCATTGATATTAATCTTGCATGAGCAAAAATTTCCAATTAGAATTGTGTAGAATTATGTTTGGTCTGTGCTATGAGCAATATAATTCACTTGAGTGTTTTGAACTATACACAGCCTTAGAACTTTCCCCTAAACCTTGGTTTTGCAGTAGAGTGTTCAAACAGGGGAGTCAAACCACAAACTGAAAAACTGTAATATGTGAAAGTTTAATTGTGGGTTTGTGGCTATATTTGTAAATAATGAAATACAAAAGGGGTTTACTTGGTAATGCATTTAAAGCATTTTGGGTGTTGTGGATGTGGTTACTGCCTGTGGCAAAGGTACTGATCCCCTTTAGAGAATGACATGGTCCCTGAGTATGCTTTTGCTTAAGTGAATACGTGAGAATGAATTATACTTTCACTCTACTTCCCAGATTGTTTCTCATACCAAATTAGTAGTGGCATGTAGATGGGAGGGCAAGTGGCTGAATGATTCTATAAAGCAAACTTATATGAAACCCTATTTTTTTGCCAATACCTTTGACAGTGATTGTTCACCCAGCCCAGCCATTCTCTTGTGATGGTATCTTAATGATGAAATCCCTACAGTATTGAAAATGCAAATTTTAAAAATATGTATATTTGGTATATGTCAGGGCAGCAATGTTTGGATCTTAATTTCCTCAATGTTTGTCTTTTTTTGAAAAGCAAGATTTTTGTACTCCTGATTCTGCTGGTTATCAAAGATATTTTAAAACAAATACACCTTTGAAAAGAAAGTAAAAAGACAAAATGTGGGAGAATTTAGAAGTTTTTTTTTCCCAAATGAGCAGCATTGTTTTAAGAATTGTTTGTACTTAGTGAAAAAAGAGAATTAACCAATGAGAGGAGTGCTAGGTACTGACTCAGAAAAACATGTCTACACTTTTGTTCACAAATGTATATTTTTGCTGTTCTGTGAAATTGATGAGTTAAAGTCAGAACCAATCAGTTTTGACACTTCTTGTCATTTAAAGCAAAGCATATTTTACTCACAATGGTGAAATCTAGGCTTTTCTGTGAAGTTTAAAGGACAACAAGTAATTAAGAAGCTGTTTAATGCTAGAAAGAAAATGACATAAGTATGGTGATGAATCAGACATGTTACTTGTTCTTTTTGAAATAACATGTTCTTAGATCCTTCAGATTTCTTGTTTTCATGTTTGTTGTGTACTCTTTTTGTTCTTTGTCACAACTTCCCTTCTACTTCAAAATTATGATACTTTTAAAATATATTTTCCCTACTTGCATTAGGTGTCATAGGGTTTATAACATATTGCAATTTGTTACTTTATAAATAATCTTCTACGGAAGGGAAGCATTGAAGAACATGATTAATTTTAAGCATTTTAATGTTCTATTGCCATGTTTATGTTGCTGAGAGCAAATAATCTTCTGTCTATACTCAGATGAATAGCCTATTGTTTTTTAGATATATAAATTAAAATTGGTACTTCTGCTCTAAGAGAATCAAGCTCATTCACCATTTCTGCTATTTTAATATTTAAATCTAATTTGATTTGAATATAACATACAGAGACATAGTTTAACAGGGTAAAATGTGAGTATTAGCACTTCTCATTGATACATTATTTGTTATTACATTTTTTTGTGGAGGAATGGATGCACAAAGAATGAGCAATTATATTTCAGAATGCTATTTCATTCTGTCATTATTAGTATGCATATACAAGAAGAAATTATTAAAAGATTATTGTTGTCCTTTTGAATTTTCAATGGTGCAAATACCACCAAATGTGCTTTAAATAATATACAAAATGTCTTTCTGACGTATCAAAATATTCCTTAAATCTCCTTTTTAATTCAGCTTATCTACTTCAGCCATGATACTTGTGTTTTGTTAAAAAAACTCCAAAAATCAGGCTGTCTCCCACATTACACATTCTTGCATAATCATGAAAATATTTAACCCTCTACATGCTGATAGCCTTTGAGGATGACACTTGGTTGTGTTAGTTCTCATTTTCAGCTAAATATTGTAAATTGCAGGAATGAGTGTTCAGGTTTTAGGATTTGTGTTGCAGGGCCTTTCTCAGCAGATAACATCTGTGTTGTGGTAGTTATGCTCATCTGGGATTACACATGAGACAGTGTCTGTTGGAAAAGGAAAATTATTTTTGTTAGAACAGTAGGCATAAAGTAGGTACATGTGTGAGGAGATATGAGAGAGGGAACAAATGCTTCTGGGAGCTTGAGTGCTTCTTCAGGTGATGAAAGAAATATTTTTCCAGGATGCTCACATTAGGAAGGACTTTTGGACCTGTAAAATCACCTCATGTCTCCAGTAAAAGGGGTTCCTTGTGTGAATTTTGTGGCCTCAACAGGCTGCTGAGCCATTTGAGCACATGGGTCATTGACATGGGTAGGATTAATTGTAAAGCAAAGCACAACAAATGCCTCCTTGGGCCAGGACTTCAGAATATGCATGTTAATATTTGCCAATAATTCTAACTTTTATCAATCACAATTTTTTTTTCATCTTTCTGCAAATGATTTTGCCTTGTGAAACGGAATCACATAATTCCTGGTTGTGTCCAGGACTTGCATCCACTATTTGATGAAGATGAGTTAGATAACTCTAGTCTAGCTTAGAACTGGAGATAACCTGTAGGAAGAGAATGGATTTGGGACTGTTTAATGCATAACATACACCTGTGTCCATGACAACAATGTGTGCTTATTCTCTGTGTCCTTTTTGGAACTGTTTAGAAGGGACAGTTCTCTTCACAATGCTTTCAGCAAACTAAAAATTAATTCAGTCATTGAAATCTGCCATGGAAAAGAAGTAAGTCTCTGTAAAGTAGGAACTATAAAAAGAAGTTGGCAGGTTTAATCCCCTTTGAAGCTGTAATCTTGCAAACTGCTGGTAGGCTGCCATTGAGATATTCATAGTCTGCAGTACTCCTAGAGAGTACTTAATTAAATATAGTCTTTTATGGCCACCAATACCCCAGTATAGTGTAATGCTGGTTCTGTCCTTTACCTGTTCTTTCAATTTCCATGCACCTGAAATGCACTGAGGTTGATTAACATAATTTGCTTCAATTAGAAAAGAAGTAAAATAAATTCTTCAGGAAGTGTTTAAAGATGTACCTCCACAAAGTTATTTTTGTTTCCAATGGCAGGGATAAATTTTATTGTTTGAGTCTAAATGTCTGTCAAGTCTACATAACACAGTATGAGGACCTAGTAGTAGTCTGAAGAAATGTATTTACATATGAGGACCTAGTAGTAGTCTGAAGATACGTATTTACATTTTTTGTGTTTTATAAGTAGCCGATGTTTTAGGAGATATTCATATTTCCAGGGAACATGACTCTCACTCATCTTTTGCAGTAGTCTCCATGATATCTTTTCTTTGAAAACAATAAAAAAAAATTTCAAGGCCAAATCCATCCTCTCTGTCCTGATAGTCTAGAACTTAGAGGAATTGGGAAAAAAGTAAAAGAATTAATAGTAACTTTTTATATATATTTTAGATGGTCATTCTAGTAAACACTAAAATAATTTACAAGCTGTTATACCTAGTTAAAAACTTCCATATTTCTTTTTTAGAAGACCCTATAAACGGAATGATAAAGTCTACTTTGTTTATTGTCCCCTAAAAAGAAATACCTTGCATGATATTCATACTTCAATAACACACAATTTTATATTTTCATCAACACTGAGAACTATCTTATTGTATTTAAGTGTGACATCTGCCTTCAGGGAACTGTGAAATAAACATCCCAATTGTCTAACGGTAAGGGGTGTGGTTAGATTGATCACAATCAAATGTGTACATCAGTCCTAAAACAGCTTTTCTTTAATGCTAAGATATTTTCCAGAGAGAGCCAACTATAAATCCAGATAATTGAAGCTGGGATTGCAGCTGGTCAGAAATGTCTTGAAGCTTCATTTTTATTTTCTCTTTTTGAGAAATTCTTTTGTAAGATTTCTGATATCTCTAAGAATTACTTTAGTTATGAACCTCAACAAGATTAGTTGTGAAAGTGAATGAGGTAATGAAAACTTTAATTAATATTTGAAAGTACTGTCAACACTTTTTTTTTAAGGCAGTGGCAAAATAACTTTCTGGATACCACTTTATGAAGCTAGCAAAGCTATTTAATTAGGTAACAGTAGAAACAGAAGCGCTCTAGAGAATATTCTCTGAATTACTAACAGAGTTTAAAGTCCATGGAAATGTAAAACATAGATCTGCAGAACTGTGATTTTGGCATGCTTCTTGATTTAATCAGGCACTCTAAATCCTGCAGCAGGTAAATAAGGGACTAAAAAAAGTCAAAAGAAATTATCACAAGGGAAACAAAGGCTGACTAAAGGTTTTAAAGGAGAAGGAGAGATGTTTCTCCAGTGAGCAAGTATTCTGGATGTGTACTCCAGCTTAATATGAGTCTCAGTCTTAGAGGGACAGGGGAGAAAACAAAGACAGGGTGATAGTGATGAAGTGAGATTGGAGGAAAAGACACAACAAGAAGTCAGGAAAAAAAAAATTGGCTTGATTTACTGAAAAACAGGAAGAAAATGAAGGATGAAAAAGCCAAACAAAAAGTTACGTGATTTAAGTAGCAGTTTTATATTTAATCATGAATGGCAAAGGCAAGTGTAGGAACGTGCTAATTAATGATATTCTCTATAACTAGGTGGAATCTAAAGGGTTGTTCAATTCTTTTGTGCCATTTGGAAGTTCAGCTTTGTTGCTAATGGAGAAATAGAATACCAAACACTGGTTTAGGGGGTTTTTTTTGTGCCTATATGGGAGGACTTTAACCATTCAGAGTGTGAAATGTGCAAAATGGGATTCCGTACTGCTCTGAAAAGACTAAGTCTTTTTAGCATTGTTACTATTTTTTTTTTTTCAAATTAGTAATATCCTTTTATTATTAAAAATAACATTTCAGTAACTTGAACTTTATGATATTATCAAGTTGTGAATATGAGTAAAAAGCTGAAGTACTATATCCAGAGAGAACAGAAAATATATAGCATTTTGAGTGATTTAGTGACTGGATTGCTTCTAGCTCTGTTCTCTCTGTGAACATATCTTGCCCAAGCAGTTAAGTGGCTTCTATTCAAAAGCTAGAACACTTTAAATATATTGTCAGAATTATAGCCTTCATGCTGAATCACTAAGAGAACCACTTTGGAGCTGTACTGAAACGACTGCACACCACGTGCCCCAGTTAATGGGAGAGCCAAGACTTGGTGAGTTGTTGTGTGTACTTCTGGGTTGCTGACCAAAATTGTCAATTTAGACTGTTGATCCATAATACAGAGACCCAGCTCAGGCTGTTCTATGACATCTCTGCCTCGAAATAGGTTAATGGATGTTTTCATTTTTTAAAGTAGCCTGCTGTACTGTGAAAAGTAAAAAGTTTATTAAAGTTAACAGTAACAAATTTCCAATCTTTTCTTCTGTTTAAGCATTTTCTTAGTGTATATTGAATTTGCAGTCTATTTCCTGTTTTTACAGAACAGTTTTTTATTGAAAAACATACAACACAACACCTTGGCCTTATAGATAAGCAATCAAACAGAATAAATTTATAACTATTAAAGTACTGGCTTGAAAAGCAGCAATTACAATGCATGTTTCAAAATCAATACACAGAGTAAACATTTGCTCATTTTTATAAACATTTCATTTAATATGTGCATACTTCCTACCAATTTAGTAGTAAAGATGGAAATTTCAAGGGTGATTATTAAGAGAAAAGGCAGCACAGTGGCTGAAAAATCATTTTTAGGCAACTAGCTTGTTGGTAGCTGAAATGGATATAACATAACTAATAGTTGAGGTGTCATAATCTATGACATGCATACTCTATGGCATGACATGCTGCTCTTGGACTTGTTTCTGGAATGTGTGAAGGAGGAATGCTTTTTCTCTCTGGTCCAGAGAAATTTGTAGGAGATTTGTAGTAGCAAATTAGGGAACTCAGAGAAGAGACAGCCTGCCAAGGAAAAGCAGTCCTCTGATTTCCTCTGAAGGTCACAAGTACAGAGAAACTAGAGATGCTGAATGAAACACCTCTTAATTAAAGAAACAAAGTTGGAGATGGATGGGAGTTCAAGGCTGACAAATGGGAAAATTTGCTTGGAGATGTTGGTTTGCACAGAAGATTTTAATACAAATGTCTCCAGCTGGAGCAGCTGCAGGTAGAGCTAGAACAGAAAAGAACCCCCCTAACTGAGGTATGACCCTGGGACTGTAACAGGGGATGTGTACAGGACCAAAACTGACCTACATCATGAGATATGCTAAAAGTGGTGTGTTTACCACCTAAACATGGAGCAGGGACTGAAAAGCAGCATCTTTGTCAAGCAAAAGACAAGTCATTCCTTTCAGGCGTTTTCCTTACTTTTCCTTCCCTCTGTTTTTGAAAGGATGAGTCTCCAGGAAAGAAATATCTCCAGTTTAGGCTGAATTATGCATGTAGGTTACTTTTCTTTTTTTCTGCTCTTCTTAACTATCACTTTTCACTTGAGAGCAAGTACTCCAGCAGGCTGGTGCGCTGTGCCTCGGGGAATGTTCTGGGTTCACAGCCTCTTGCTTTGCAGTCACAGGAGTGCACATTTCAACTTCATTATCCACTCTACCTCTCTTACTTTGTATTAGAGCTATATCCCTGCCCCCTTCAAGAGAAGCAGATCTATTTGAACATTTAAAATGGCTGTTTGAAGTTTAAAATTTTGTTAGGTAGGGTTAATAAAAATTTCCGTTGTCTAGAGTTTATGATACTGGTAATTTCTTGAGACTATGGTGCTTTGAAAACACATAAGAATACTAAAGCCAAATGCAATGGAGGTTTTCTGCTTACTAAGGTATTTAGCTACAGGAAATTTTTGCATGATTTCATGTGGGATTTTAAAATTCATTTTATGAGATAAATTACTCCATTAACTTTACAATAGGTAGCTATTATTTTATGCTCATCTAATGCTGTGATACCATATGGCAGTGGAGATCTGTGAGCCTCTAAATGCTTTACATTTACTTTTGTCATTTTGTAGTAAATTGTATTTCTGGAAAGGAATGCTTTTTATGTAGCTACTATGAAGGTATTTAGATATTGCCATTACTTTCCAAACCTGGCTTTTGAAAAACCCATGCTCAGTTTGTGCTTGGGAAATTGTGTGTGTTAACCCTGCAATGCAAAAATAGTGTCTGTTCTCCCAGGCAGCCAGTGTTTCATGAACAAGGAATGTCCTTAGGGCTGTTGGTGGCCTAATTTTTTATATCTGCTAACTTTAGCATAGAAGTGATAGAAAGCTGCTTTTTTATTTTATGTCTTACTTATTACAGTATCATCTTTGGTGATGGTCCTCTGCAAAAATGCAGTTTCTAAATGCACTGAGGATTAAAAAAGACAAGCTCTGGATTTGAGTATTTCTATGAAATTAATTCATGTCCAAGTTCCTTTTTGTAGGAAATTTGTGTTTAAGCCAAATTTTGTTTTACCAAGTTGACTTATGAGATGTAGAAGTTAACTTGCCAGATTTGGAATGTGATTTTTTTTTTTTTTACTTGAAGAGATAATTCTTATTGAGACATGGGATTTTTTTTAACCGTCTGTATTATTTTAATAACAAATATACTTGATTGTGATTGTCACATTCCATCAAGAATGTGTTCCAAAAGACCCTTGCTGTCTTTGCACTGCAGCCCTCAGAAAATCAACCTACTGTCTCAATGGCCAGCCATGAATGCCAGCTTCATGATTCTCATATATACCTGCTGTTTAAAGGTTAACTTTAGTAGCATAAAATGTTTTCTGTCACGCTGATTAATTAAAAGATAGCAACTGATGAAGTCACTGCACTGAAGTCAGAAATTCCACACCTTCTCTATTGCCTGACTAAAAATTCTTAAGAAATAGTGTGATACAGCAGCTTTCTACTGGCCAATTATTCTTGTATGTACAAAAAATTGGATGGGTTTTTGATAAAATTAGAATTTCTTTAGGTGGTTGTAATCTAACTAGGTATATGAGAAAATAAAAAACCGATCTTCATTATTGTAATAAAACAACAGTGAAAAACATGACCCCGTGCTTTGTGCTCATATCAGTGGTCAGGAGTGTGCCAGCTGTTAGATGTAGTCCATCTTTTTTCCATATCAAGCTGAGAAGCCAAATCCTGGCAGCATGGACTCATTGAGGGCTATAAGGAAGAAATGTTCATTATTGGCTATGATAGCTGTGAAAACTGGGATCATTCTTTACAAGTGGTCTGTGATAAAAACCAATAATCAACTATATCACACTTTTTTCAGTGTTTTTTAAATATTCAGGCAGCACATTTTTGGACAGAACTCACTCTGAGATCTGATTTTTGCTCTCTTTGTCTTTATAAAGAACCTTTTGATCTGAATATCACTACATGAAGAGGAAGTGAAAAATAATGATCTATTTCTGTACTTAAACACATGCTAGTCTTTGTGAAAAAAAAAAAATCTGCATCAGCATTATAGCATTGAGATTTTGGCATGTGCCTCTAGCATCCAGCTGCTTAAGTTCCTCACATCTTGCTGTTTAGGAAGTCAATTTATTTTTTGCGGAACTTATGTTACACAGATAAATTTGAGACTATCATGAAATAAGACATAGTAATCAATTTCAACTCAGCAGTTGCCTGCTATTAATTGCCATTTACACACATTTAAATGCAAAGCTCATGATAGCGCCAATTCATAAAATGTTAAAGATATTTTTAATATGGAGAAAAGTTTTGAACTCTGTATGTGGCAATAAGAATTTGCATTCCTGCTCAGGTAGGCATCTTACAGTTCTTTAAAGATTTCCCCTCAATACAGGCTCATTATTGTGTTTTTGAAATCTGACTGAGAAGATATTTCTGGATTGGTAGATAGTGTGGATGTTTAATACAAAATACAGAACAATAAGTTGTAATAAAATAAGGTAATTTGACCAAGACATGATATTTAATGTTTTCACTTATGTTTATCCTTTGAAAACATTAGCTGATAATAACAATAACAACAGCTTTTGTGGCTTTTTGAGTTCTTGCTTTGTGCTACCATCCTCCATAGACAGTCCATCCAGTTCTTACCTGCATAATCTCATATTTGGAGATGTCACTGAGACATATATTCCTGCAATTAACACTTATTCTGGAATTAGTATATGGAATACTTGTGCATTTTGTTAGCACAAAAGAAGATTTCAGAAAATGTGATAGATGGAAAGCCCCAACGCTTTAATTGCGTGTTATCAAGGTAAGATATTATCTATATGAATATACATGTATGATCCCATACAGATAATTAACAATAATGATCTTGCCAAGGAAAAAGCATTGTAGGTTAAGGCATTTGCAGACAAGAAAATCTGGGAGAAGTTGTTACCTCCTCGCTATAATTTTTCCAAGGATAAGAGCAATCACAGGTGAGCTCAGGAGAATTATTGTGATCAAAGAAGTAAGATTCTAGCACTTGGACTCTATAATCTGTCTGGCATTTATATATTGACATTTATTGCCGCTCAACAGCAGATCAGTACAGAGCTAGGATTCAGAACAAATTCACGATATCAGCTACTATTTACTTTAGTTACCATCAAAGTTACCACTTTGAATAAGTGGAATTTTTCAGTTTGTTTTTACTGTGACCTAACAAAACCTTTCCTTCTTTTTTTTGGTTTCCTTTTATCTCTTGACTGTCTTTTCTCTTGATTGTAGCAGGTGCTCTAGGAGGAGGTGAAATGTTGCGTCTTTCTAAAAATCTTTCATCGTCTCCTTCAACCAAGAGATCATAACTTCTATGGTTTTGTCTTTAGTGTTTAAACAGGTTCGAAGGGAAAATCAGGGAAAATCTTCAAAAGCAAGTCCTGGGTGAAATATTCCTTAATATGAAAGCTCTAAGTCCGTGTGGAATGCTTTCTGTTTCTTGTTCCTATCACTTCAAAGCCTGCTGCGTTCCTCCTCAGCCTGTGCATGAACATGTGAACACCTGAGCCAGTGTTGAGTGCTGGCCTGAAGCTCAAGAAATGAGTCTGTGCCTCTCTCTGGAGGCTCCACAAAGCCAAGTGCAAGGTATCGCCCCTGGGTGGGGTGATCCTGTTAAATCAAAAGAATATATCCAAAAACTCAGGTACAATATGTGTTCCAGGTAGTTGCATGCAGCTTTTGAATTTAATCAATTTATTCTTATTTTTTATTTATTTTTAGATGAACATGCTCTATAGTGAGGGTAAATTGATGTATTTCTCTTATCTTTGTAGATGCAAATCTAATTAGTATCTTCACAAGCCTCCTGTAATTTTTTTGTTTTTGCAAGTTGCATCTTGAGGGAAATCTCTTACTTATTAATCCTCCCTTGTTATTACTGCAATGAGTTAAACAAGTACGCCTAATCTTGAATTATTTTCAGAAAGCTTCTGAACAATGAGTTGCTTAAAACTTACTGTAAAATGTATTTTTATTATTTGAATTTGGAGAGTTTATCAACTGCTTTGCAGCAAGGGCTTGTGAAGGCTTCAATGGTTTTATATCTGCTCTTACTTTTAAAATTAATTTTGGTAATTTGTAACTTGAAGCCTCAGAAATCCCATCCAATTTTGATATCTAAATATCAAAATACAGCAATTTCTCAAACAAATAAAATTATGTTCCTGCTCAAATGGCGTCAAGAAGTTGAATTAAGCAGAAGGGTGGGATGATTATCAACACCAAAGGCCATGTCTAGGTACTGCATGCACCAAAGAAATTATATGGCTTTACTTAGGCTGGCTTGTGTTCCCTGAGAACAGTTAGGGCTAAGGAGTCACAATGGCTGCTCCTGCCTAGTCACAATTCAAATCTGATGAAAGATCCATCATGCAAATTTTTAGTGATTTTTTTTAATTACTAAAACACATTTCAGCAGATTAGATGAACAATGGTATTGCATTCAGGTATGCTTCTACCATGAAATTAAGAGAGAAGTGGTTTGTTCTAGAATTGCTCTTTGGATGCTTTCATGCTCTGAAAATTATTTGCAGTAGTCTGTTCTTTAGATACATCCAGCCTCTGCCAGTTTTTTAATGATCTTGGGGATCTTGGACCTTCAACACCCTTCTCATAAAAGCAGGGTTTCTCCTGAATCTTTTTTGCAAGGGCTATTTTCTTTGTAATGTGATGTATCTCAAGATCTGAAGTAGCTCAGGTGGATCTGTAGGGCCAGCTGCTAAGTCAATTTTTCTTTATCAGCACAGACCAATTTTTAAGCATCTCAAGTAGGAATTTTTTAATGAGGCAAGGCCATATTTTGAGTGTGGTGTGGGTGACCAAAGAAAAGGGACTAAAATGCTGATGATTTATTGACTTTGTAGATTAAAGGCTATATAGAAGTAACTATTGTTTTTCTAAATTGCGTCCACAATACCTTGAATGAAGTAAAAGGCAACCATAGGTCCTCATAAGAGGATAATATTTGCTATGTGGATCTAAACTTTGGGTGATTCTAAAACTCTGGGTATTTTCAAAACTATTTTCACACTGCAGATGCTCTGACAGTAGAGCAATAGGAGTGTATTTGGTGTTGTGGTGCTTTACCTTGTCAGACTTTTTTGCATATATTAAATTGCTACAGCAGCACTTCCTTTTCCAGTTAGAGCCCCAGTCACAGGCATCTTCCCTATCACTTAAAATACATGCAGGCAGAGATTCTTGTAGTAAAAACTGTGATGTCTGGGTTTCCTTTTTACCATTAAGTTCACTGAAAAAGAAACATTTTTCTTTATAAAAATATTTTTAAGGAGCACATAATTCTACAATTTATATATATACATATAAAAGTACTTTCTTATATACATGTGTGTATGTATAAATTAAGAATGTATCTAGTTTATATTTGAACTACTGTTCTATAAATTTGCTGTTGAAATATTGGTTTTGTTTCTAAGTCATTAAAAGGCAAAGATAATTTTGAAGCTTGGAAGTTCATGACAGTAGTTTTAGATGTTTAAATAGAAGACAAGGCTTACTAGGTGTCTTTATATTTTGTTTTAAAAACCATTCCTAAGTAACTTTATTGCTAATTTTAATGGAAGATTGGTTATTTTGTTACCAATGCAGAAGACTGAAAAAATGGTGGTTTTGAGGAAAGCCTGACAGAACCTTAAATATAGCAGGAGCTAGCAGGTGTCACCATAAAAATAGTGATTGAGAAGAATGGCTATAAATAGATGAGGCATTTTAGTCATTTGCCTTTGAAAGCAGTTTAATAATTCCATGCTGAGTCTCCTTTCAACAAATTTAATGAAAATCAGCATGATGTTGTGGCAGTTCCTATTGGATTCTTTTACCATCTTCTTGTGTTTCATGATGTGAGGGATTTAAATAGCATCTAATAAACTACATTAGCAGCTCTACATTCCTCATCTGAGGCACAATTGCATACAATTCCTCTTCCTCTGGAGGGTGCCCCTGTGTTTCTGTTCATTGTCACTATGACTAGGAACTAACAATCACTAAATAGCAATTTTGTGGCTTTATTCCCTATTCATTATTATTGTCAGTGTGGAGCTACTCTGAGGCATTCTGAGCAGGAATTAATGATTTTATTTGCAGCCTACTGTGAAAATTTATTGATTTGAATGGACATTTCTGGAATTCTACTGGATGAGCAGGAGACAAATAGATGCCTTTATCAATGTTATTGTCTATTGGTTTCCATAGATATAAGACAAAGCAATATTTTAGTCTTAGAAAACCATCTTAACCAAATACAAATCACTTAGAAGTATTTTCCTTCTTGTTTATTTGACTTTACATTTAGGATCAAGAATCCTAAAAGCATTTATTACAGTGCTTGAGAAACTATACAGTTCCTAGGGAGTTCAATATAGTTTCAGCTGCTGGGGAATTTCTAAAACTTAATTATTTTTGCACTTTCTGGTTTCCAGTAAGCTTGCAGAGTATAATAGAAAAAAAAGGCAAAAAGAACAGTGACTGCATATTTTGAAATTATTTTAGAAGTAGTGTTTGTGGTTTCTTTTGAAGTCTCAGTATGCTGTTGGGCCACTGGGAGAGACTTCAATTTTTCTTGGGCTCAAGGCACAGTGTCTGTACAGCGCTCTCAAACTTTTAAGTTTGGGAACTCCTGTCACTGGTTAAAAAAATAAAAATATTGGGCTATAGAGCAAGGTGATTTAGCTGAATATTTAAACTATCTGTGTATAAAGTACGTAGACAGTATATTTTTAAATCAGATGTGCCTTCTCTAGCAAATAATGGAATTTTTAAAGTAACCTGAATTTTCTACCCCTCAGACCTTGACCAGGAGAGATGTCTGGAAGGAACATAGACTTGTTGCCTTCCAAAAGCAATATAATAATATATAATATAATAATATAGAATAAATATATAATTTTAAAAAAATTCAGTACTGTTTACTTCTTAAGTACAAGAAGTCCAGTTTCTTGATTTATGTATTTTACCTTTCAGTTCGTAATTCCTGCTCAGCAATAGTTTGGTCATGTTTCCCAGCTTTCCTGGTCCTTACACTGAGACTCTGGTTTCTCAAAAATTCTGTCCTGCACTTTCAACCACATCTCCAAAATGTTCTCAAGTCCTGCAGACCTCTGCCTTAACTGCTCTGTTAATTTTGCTGAGTTTGGGACTGAACTGCAGCAGATGTTTCATGGCAGTCTCTTCCAACCAATGGGTCTTTACAGAATCTTCTGCTGTAAATTAATCCAGCTACAGGTTTTCCATACCACAATATGTATATAAAATAAGATTAATTAATAATATTTCCCTTACTTTTCTACACTGTATTAGGCTCCAGTTCCTTTCTCTTCTCCTCTGTCCCAGCACAGCCCTCTGACTTTCTCATCTGTGGTGTAGTTATCATTAATTTTTGCAAGCATGAAGGGCTACAGGAAAGACTGTGGGAAAGACTGGACATTTTCAAGTTTTTTAATGAGCTGATTAATTCTAGTTTACTTTCATAAAACATGGATTTTTGGGGGCTGATACTGCTTTGTAAAATATTTATAATTTTTTTAAAATTGCAAATTCGGTGAAATAAATTCCTGTTAGTTGGTGCTACAGTGAAGGATTTGCAAATGCATTTACTACAGTAACAATCCATGAATGGCCACTGCTTCTATATAATTTCTGATATCCAATTAAAATAGAATCTTTGTTTGTGGAAAAAATTGCCTTTAATTTCTTAGCCCTTTAGACACTAGAGAAAATGATTAATACTTCCATATGAAATTTCCTGTTCATGTATGTCAGTTGTTGCATATTTGAGAAATACTGTCTTGATTAATTCTATTAAAATGAATGTGAAAATACATTGAACTAGGCAAAAAACCTATAAACTGTAAAATATTTTATGAAGCTGAATCATGGTTTTATGGTAAAAAATTATTTGAACTTGTGAACAAAATCAACCAACCTTTCCCTCCTCCCCAAGAGTTGTAGAGGATAAGAAAGAGGTTTGGGGGATAGCAAAGATTTTTTAAAAAGCCACATACAGCATACCATAACTGTCTTTGCTTTTTTCAGGATATGTAGATGGTTTTATTTCAATTGTAGTCTTGCTGGTTTTTTTTCTTTGCTTGATGAGGTTTGGGTTTTTTTGCTTAATAAGAGTTTATATGTCTGCTGTTTAAATCAGATGTATTTTTGAGTTCAAGTAAGAGGTAGCTTGCTAGCATTAGTGTGGGATGGCTGTGTTGTCAGTGAACAGTGACCATGTGCTTAGACAACTGATGCAATTTGATGGTTGCCAGGTATAAGCTGAACAAAACAAAAAGGCAAAGGTGGTGATGCTGACAACAAATTTTCTTGGCAGTTGTAATTATCGACTGTCTTTTGTATTAGGGTAATGGGGAAACTTCTTGTGACTTCAGAAAGTAATAAGGATTTTATTTTTTTTTAACAAAACCATCAGCCTTTCTGAGGATTTTACATTTCTTTCTAATCAAAGTAAAAGTGTATTTATTTTATCATACAAATAGCTTTGAAATATTGCAGATTTACCCTCAACTGGATGTTTATATACCACAGTGTCAGAGGGAAGCTGCCAAGTACTCACTGCAGCCCCTCAGTCCCCATCACCCTTCACTGCCTGGGATGGAGAGACTGTGGAGAACATGGGAGTGAGGGGTTGAAGTTGAGCCTGGGGAAAAAAAGGGAGTCGAGGGAAGTAAGTGTTGTAATTTGGTCTTTTTTGCTCACTACCAAGGTCTATTTTAATTGGAAGTACAATAAATTAATTTTCTACATGTCAAATCTACTTTGCCTGTGACAGTAATTGGCAAATGATCTCTTCCTGATTTTACCTCAACCCATGAATTTTTTTCATGTTTTTTTTTCCATCTTATTTTCTCCCTCTGTCCTGTTGAGGAAGGGGGAATGTGAGGGCAGCTGGGTGGGTCTGGCAGCTGGCCAACATCAGCCCTCCACACGAAGTTATTACTGAAAGTCATCCTTACCTGCAGAGAGCTTCATTCTCTTGTCTCTTAACTTAAGATGAATAGTAAAATTCATCAAATAACCAGACATTAAAATATTGTTTTATCACTTCTTTCAGAATCTCTTTATAGCATCTGAGAAACCCACTAACTGGTTGCTGGTGCCTGTATACTTTAACATTTTTTGAATGTCAGAATTCTGAATTTTGACTACTTCTGATCCTGTATGGCTTAAAATTGTATTTTAAAATCTGCTGAAATCAATGGAAGTCATTACATTGATTTGAATAATTTTTATGTCAGTGTCTGAGATATTTACTTGGTGTTGCATGAGAAACTTTCACAAGTACTTTTTAAAACACATTATTTACTATAATTCCCTGAATAATTATATTTATATTTAGAAAAGGTTTTTAGATCAATATAATAGTGAAGTTATTGTATTAATAATTATCAATTATGTGATATTATCTCATAATTATTCATTATTGATAAATAATGAATACAATATTATTAATAGTTACTTTGAACTAAGAAATTTCATTATAGCCTTTTAAGTTTTTACAGAAATGAATGTTTTTTCCTTGGAAATTGAAATTAGCAGCCAAGGTTTTTCAGTATCTCAAACCTGCTGATATGCATACATTTATATTTTGTTATACACCTATTAACCTGATAGATTTCCTTTTACCTGAACCTGCATCTAAATCCTGATTTTTGACTGGTTACTAAATCACTTTTTAATATGTTTTGCCTAAGAAACAGGAGCAAAAAGGGTGTAATGCTATGATATACTCTTCAGTTTAAAAGCTCACAGTACAAGTGAGCAATTGTTTTAGTTTTATAATTTGGTTTGCTGCAAGAGAAAGGAATAACTTAAGAGTTAACACAATGTACTATCAATACAAGAAAAATAGAAAATCTTTGCACTTTGGTAATAAAAAAGAAGATCAAGTAGGCATAAAAAAAGACATTTTTTGAGATAGTTATCTTAAAAGTAAGGTTGCATATTTGAATCAGAAATGTCAGTTTTTCAATGAAGTCATAACATTTGAAGAAAAGTACACACTGAGCTGCAAAAACACCACAGAATTACTTTTACAGGATCATGCAAAGACAAATAATATTTTTTAAAATTTTCTTGCATGAAGAAGATCGAGTTCTTCTAATAAGTTTACTTTTGGCCTTTGCATTTTCACTGTGTATGTTATTACTCAAAATACTCTAAAGTATCTTCTTTTTGAGTGTATTTTCCACAACTATTTTTCATAGTTGGCATTTTTTAATTAATTAAAATTTTATTTCTTTGTTTAAATTCAATGCATTTTGAACAGTAACGTTTACCAAGACTCTGTGATAATTGCAACACTTCTCCCTGTTCACAGCCCCATGCCCAGATATTGGTGCTGATTCCTTCTAAAAACAGAGATGCCCAAAATGTAATGGCTTAGAAGAAATAAATAACAGCAAATAACATTTCTTCAAGCTCAAGAAAATCTTTCTTTCCTTTCAGAAATGTTCTTAAACCTTATAAAGCAGTAGAGTACATTAATGAAAAAGTCTAAATGCATCTCTGTGATATGATATTTGAGGATTTTTAGCAGAATACTGTTAAGAAGAATAAGAATAGATGTGTACTTTGATGTATGACTTACATAAAGAGTTTTCAAAGACTAGCATATGCTATTTATTAAATTAAAGAACCCAAACTGTACTGAAAACTTCCACATTTTTAGAAAGTGCATATATCAGCTGCCTACCCATGTGTCCCTACCAGTACTTTAATGTGTATAATGACATTCAGAGTTCTATTAAATTATGTTATGGTTCTATAACTTACGTAGGAATTGAGCCACTGAGATATAACATTTTCTTGCACCTTTGAAATATTAAAATATTACTTCTATGGATTTTGAAATTAAGTAACCATTCCTTGATGGACTCTGAATGGTTGATAGAATTGACAATATTTGTGCTTTTTACTTACATGTCCTAAATATTATACCCAGGTTTTTTTTTCCCATTTCTTTTTGATGTATGGAGCTATAGATCCACAATGAGTGTGACAGAGACATTCAGAAATTATGCAATAAATAATGCAAAAGACAATTTAGTTTCATCCCTCAAAAGACATAGTAAAATTCAGAAATAACTTTTTAGTAAGACAGTTCCTCAATAATATTAATGAATGATACACTCCTGTATTAGGTACCTCATCCTTTTATGTCTTATATAGACATTAGTAAAATTGTATTATATGCTGAATCAAATTAAATTACAATTACATGACAGTCCTTATGCATTTAGATATTTGAAATTGATTAGAAAACTACATGGGAATATAATTATATTTCTAAAGGATCTTTCACTGAGGAATTTGTCCCTAAATAATTATTGCACATCATGACTATTCCAATCAACCTATTGTGACTATTGCCCAGTGGAAATGGACAGCAAAATCAAAATATGGAAGGTAACTAGGAACTATCAGCCACACATGGCATGAATGGAAAATCTCTTTTTTGTTATACAGATAATAAAATATGAGGTGCTTGGTGCTGGGGTGAATAAATATGATAGCATCTATTGGATTTGTCAGTTTTCAGCTCTGCTGTGTGTGAAGCAAAAGATTAGAATAAAATGTAGAAACATATGGGACTGAGATAAAAGAGCCATTTAAGTTACGTGCTTTGATGCTTTCTTGACTTGGTCCTCCTGGCATCTGGTGTGTTTACAGATGTTTCAAAGCCAGTGCACCAAAAGGCAGGGCATGGGGACTAAGGATGCTTCACTTTTTATTGTAATGTAGTCACTTAGGAGCTCATTGCATCACCCATATGATCTATGCTCAGAGTCCTCAGTGGAAGCATTGCATTTGCATTGTCAAAAACTCTTAATCATTCTACTTTTCAAGCTCTAGGGAAATGGGAAGTGTTGTGTTAGTGTACAACCTTTAAAGGTTGCAAAAATTACAGATTCTGAGGACAGTGTGTTTGAGTTGAAGTCGTAGGACTTGAAATACAGATCAGCAACATTTAACCTCATTTTAAAAAGCTTTTTTTGTCGTATACAGTAATTGTAAATGTGCACCTCTGAAGCCTTCCTATGTAAAAGCATTAAAGTTGTCTTAGTTTATGCAATATTAGTCCCAGTTCCACTACAGTGAAGCAAATTAACTGCTTTATATGAGGTTGGGCTTCACTTGTACTTATTTATCCCCCATTTATTTATTTATGGTGTCAGTATTACTACTTTATATTGGCTTTGATGTCACATTCACTCTGCCATTTCAAAAACTTACACTGTTAGCTCTTTTCCCAAGACACTTTGCTTACTTTTTCTGGAAAGTGAGCAAGTCAGTTCATTGGAGTGGGGATTGGAGCCTGTGTGTCCCAAAGCTGGTGCTGTAATTTCCAGGCTTTATGTCTATCCATTAACTGAAGAGAGAGAAACTCTGCAGCTCCTCTGCATGGGTCAGGAGGGGTGAGTGTGACGCACCCAAGGCTGGCTGGGTAGTGATGAAAAGCACAGGTCTGTGACCCAGAAAGGCCCAATATAAACTCAGCATTGCCTCCCCAAAAGTGTAAGGACAGCAACTGGCACAAACACTGGAATTTATTTGAGCTGATGCTGACAGACCCTGCCTTAAAAAGTCTCCTATCTCAAAGGATAGGAAAACAGATCACCTGGGACTCGTGTAGGTAGGGAGAAGGTGCTTTGCATAAAAACGAAGTCAACTGTGCCTTCTTGTACCTGAAAGGGCACTACAAACTGTATTTTGAGCACTGTAGAACAGTGTTAAGAGAGGCAATGTGAGATCAGCTCCTTACCAGAATAATTTATAGCTTATGGCTTGCAGCAGAATGCAACATCAGATTTGTCTCTGGCAGCCAGTAATGTCCTAAGCACAGAGCATTGAGTAAAAGGGAAAGGAGGTGGACAGTGAGTGTTGTATTGGTTTATCAGTTTATCTCTTAACTTTTTTTGTATTTTATTAAAGCTTTTACAACACAAAACAGAACACCTCAAGTAGGATAAAACACCTTCCTAGAAGCATGCTCTGGTACTGACTCTTCTAAACTTGCGGTATATGAATGCAAGAGAGAAGGAATTGCTTGGTTGCTTCTTCTGGAACACAGGAGAACTTGCCTGAACAGTAAATTTGGGTCTGAGCATGGTTTGCACTCAATGGGAAAACCCAAACCACAATTCTGAAATGGTGACATTAGTTGAGAATGTGGTTTCTAAATGTTCTCTGTGGATTACTGCATAACTGTCATGACATTGAGAGATGCTTTTAAAATTTTTTTTAATTTTTTTTTTTTTCCCCTGGAAGGAAGTCTGAATGAATGTCTGAAAATCTACTGAAGAATTGATCCCCAGTTTGCACCAGCCTTTCCTTTGCTCCTCAGGATTTTTTCAGGCCATCATTTTCATCCACAGCCTATGGAGAGAGAGCATGGGTAGTATAAACTCAAAGTAACTACAATTACATTGGCAGCATCACACAGGAAGAGAAGATCTAAGTGCTTCTAGCTCTGTTCATTCAAAGTGGGGAGCTTTTATACTGGCAGAATGTCCAGATGGCACATTGACAGATAAAAGAATATCTTTGACATTAGAGGATTTTATGGGACAAAAGCATTTGTACTTGCTTGAAGAGATAAAAAATCACTTCTGCTGAATCTCAGTGCATCTTCTAACACAAAGCATTATGTGCCATTACCTTGAGTGGGCAGAAGTACCTTTACTTGAAGTGAAGGAGGCTGGCCTGTTAGCTCTTTCTGTTATGCACCTTTTGTTGCACCTCTGTAATTAGCACAAAAATAGAATTTCAAAGAAATTATTTGTTAAAAAAATTAAACTATTACATGATGCATGTAGCAGGTATTTCTGTATTATGCTTTGTAAATGTGTTTGAATGTCTCTGTGAGACAAGGTTGTTGGATGGTTAGGTGGAATACCCAGTTTAACAAAGTCCTTTTGTTACAATTCTTATTAGAGAAGGAATTTTCAGTTCATCTCTCTTGTAAGCTGGGTAGGGTAGAGTTGGTGAAGAAAAAGTTATGGTAAGTCAATTTTGCAGTTGAGATTTTTAATGTCTTTCAATCAAGTGATTGTTTTTGTCTCATTGTTAGCTATGTCTGTTAAGAAACGCATTGTTCAGACAATTTCTGCTCTTGTATTCTCCCTCACTTTATTTCCCCCAAACAATATACAATTTTGAATAATGATGAGAAAAAAATACAACATCAAGATCAGAGAGTTTCCAAGATTTTCTTTTGGTATTTCTGTGGGTTTGTGGTTTTTTTTGTTGGGTTGTGGTTTTTGTTGCTGCTGTTGTTGTTGTTGTTTTAGCCTTGAAAAATCTCATATATCCTATGAGAAAAATCCCTAAGCAGAGCGAAAAAAAATCACAAGTGCAAGCCAGATTTGTTCAAATATTAAAATTCTTGCTTGTAATAGGGGAAAACCACATCATGCTTATCCAAAACTGCAAGTTAGAATCTATGTATATTTTTTTGTTTTCCTTTTTTCCCTTTAAAGGAAATGAAATACTACATGTGTGATAGAGCTTCTAACTCTAAAGAGAAGTCAGAAAAGTGAAGATTTTTAGATACTTATGGCTTTGCAAATAAGATAGTGAGTAAAGCATTAATACCATGACTAGCTGTATTTTAATAACTCTTCCATCCAGTCTGGCCCAGCACAATATTTCTAATTGGTTTAAAGACAATTTTCAAGAGACAGGTTAAGAAAAGGAACCTTAGGATATAGTTTATTAAGTGACTGCTATGCAACAGAACATTTAGGTTTTTCAGTTTCTTATTTCCTGGAGAAGTGAAAAACTAAACACAGTCCAGCAGCCTTTATGATTAGGCTGTTGTACACCCAGTATGACATCATCCTGATGGAGACGTGGGCTATGTCTGTTAAGAAACTTCCTCCCATATCTGTGATGTTCCACTTAGTGAAACATGAACGATGCAAATGACAAAGGATTTAAAACCATTGACTTTCCAATATGCCAGTAATACAGTGGCAATTCCTCTGCTTTATTTGTGTAACAGGCATTTTCATTTAACACAGATGAGATTGTGACTTAAGATCTCATCTGCTTGGAAACGAGTTGGATATATCAGCAATTATTTATGTAGCAAATGAGGAGAGAAGTTGTGAAGGTTGAAAGGGATGAAAGACTGCTTAGTCCAGTCTTTTCTCTGTATTTCATCTTATGTGCAACTCCATGAAATTTAGGAAAGAGGCTTCTGAAACAAGTGTCTCGGAGAATAAACAAACCAACTCAAAAACCCCCCCCAAAAACAAACAAACCTCCTGGGAAATAAAAACCACAGAAAAAATTATTTTTTGGAGTGCCCAAAGCTGTGCTTCATTCTCTTATATATCCCATTTCAATGTGATGGTAATATTTAAAGAAAAACTCATGAGAAAGTTTGATTAGATCTGTTATAAACTGCAAGCACAGAAATTTCCAGAAGCAAAACTGATTATATTCTTAAAAATGCACACTGTCTGTATAACTTTCAAATTTAATATGCTCTGTCAGTTGCTGTGCCCAAAATGCAAGACATAAAAATTACACTCTGTGAGAAGTGAACTTGGTTTTACAATACATGGAATATATATATTTTACTTCTAGCATTTTTAAAAAGTGTACTATTGTTTAATATGTTTTTAAACTTCTCTATTAAACTTATAAATGTAAATGGTAGCACCCCCCCCATATTAGAACCCCGCTCACAGTTTTGTCTAAAGTAATAATGGTGAAATATCATGCTGGAGCACAGCAATTAATGGGCTTTTTTTTTTGTTACGTTGTTGGCTGGTGTGTTCTGAACTAAGAAATTTTAAATTCTCATGAGGTTAACATGGAATTTTAGCGGGGATAGTGAAAATATTTCATTTATCCATTTACAGAATATTTAGTATATAAATAATGATTCCCCTCTTTTTGCCTGCCTGCTGCAACTGATGTTTGTTTGCAGGGAAAAATAGTATTTCCCAAACCAGGGGTTCTACGCCTGTTGCTTTGCTGAGGCTATCTGTGCTCTGGGATGTAGGCCTTGCTTATATTATATGGCATCCAACTGGGAATCTGTTCACTTCCCTCCACTGCCTGGTGCATATTGCGCTCCTTGGCAGGAAAAGAGGCCGTACTTTGTGCAGAGTGAAATTGTGTGGCACACAGGAATCAGGAGTGCCATTAACGGGCACTCTTAATGAGACCTGCTAAGAGTCCAGGTAAAAGGGTGTCAGACCAGGCAGTAAATTACTTTTCCTCTAAAGTTCCAATCTTGGAACTGATCTAGGAAATGGCCACTTACACCTCTAGAAATAAGTCATATTTGCAGCTTAAAACACACATGTATATATTGATTTTGTAAAAGCTGGAAAATGCATTATGTTTTGCTTTGAGCAGGACAAGCCATATAATCTGGGTATTGAAAACGTGGATATTTTTAGCATGTATTTTATTATGTATTTTACTTCTGAGTATTCTTTGGTTTCTTTAGAGACTTCCCTTCCCATATATTTTTTAATAGAAATGCAGAATATTTCTTTTTCTGCAGTCTCCTTTTTAGCTGAAATTTCTACTTGTGTCCTCTGTTCTATCAACTCTTGATTTTTCTTTAGTAGCCTTTTGAATTGGTTATGGCACTCTGTCCTGCTTTTCAGAATGTAGTTTGTAAATTTGTCTAGAGTGATACTTAGAGGGTTTGAGCTGATAATGGTATGTTTATTTTTTACTAGAGATTGTGTGTTATGTAGTTGGCTGCATCAACTGAAAATTCAGTTGGTTTCCTGTTTTTGTTTCTATCTGTTTAATTTCCCATTTATTAGACTCTCTGTGGCCTCATGATTGCTAGCACTAGTGAAAAGTTAGAAACAAGTATGATCGGGGAGCAATGTGGAGGAAAGAACAGTTTTCTTTATACCAACGGTGTAGGCAGCGTCCAGCAAGGATAATGCACAAGGAATTGTTCAGTGTAAAAAGTGATTAGTGCTGCTGCTCTCATGGAAGGATGCTTTATGTAGCTGCTCTTTTGCAAAAGCACTGAGGAAGGAAGGCACCTCTGGGGATCATCCAGTGCAACCCTCCTCTCTTCAAACTTGGGTCAACTGTGTCAGGTTGTGCAGGGCTGTTTACAGTTGTGTGTTAAATATGTCCAAGGACAGAGACTTCTCAACTACTTTGGGCAGCCTGTGTTTGACCACCCTCACACCAAGGAAAAAAACCAACCCAGGGGGAAAGCAAAACAACCTAGCAAAAACACCTCTGAAAAACCAAACACCTCTTCCCTCCTCCCCTCCCCCATTTCTTCTATTTAAATGCAATTTCCTGTATTTTAACATGGATCTATTGCCTCCTTTTATTCCCGAGGCTGAACAGCTGCAGCTCTCAGCCTCTCCTTGGATGACAGGTGCCAGTCAGCCTCCAGTTTGCGCTGCTCCCATATGCAGGGCTTTGCATTTCCTGCTGCTGACCTTCAATTGGTTCCTGTCAGATCTTTTCCCCAGCCAGTCCAGGTCCTTCTGAGCAGCAGCATGGCTGCCAGATACATCAGCTACTCCCCTGATTGTGCTATCTGCAGGCTTGCTGGATGTGCACTCTGTCCCATCCTCTGTGCTGTTAAAGGAAGATGTTAAATGCTGCTGGCCCTGTACTTATCCTGAGGAACCCCACTGGTGGCTGTCCACCAGTCACTTTTGGCTTGCTGATCTCAACCCTTTGAGCCTGGCAGCTCAGCCAGCTTTCAGTCTTTAGTGATCAATGTATTCATAGATGTGAAAGCACAATGCCCTATCTTACTATGAAAAAGGAAGCCTGGCAGTGCACAGGTGTGCAAAGATCATTTGGCAAGTGCCTCACTGGGATCCATTTACTGATATGAACATTGCACTTTTCACGTGAAAATATTGATGGGAATTTCCTTTCCCTTGCAGGTTTTTTGAGTAGTAGTGCAACTGGCATGCCCTTTAGGCTTTGCATTCTTTTATTACTTCTCTGATTGATCTCTGTCATTAAGTGCTCAGATGCTGAAATGTCTGAACTGTGAGACAACTGTCATCTAGTCAGAGAAGGATTATGTCATTTCAGAGAACATCTGCTCTCAGAAAGGAGATATGTAGACAGAGAATTATTGTACACAGAGTAAATTTCTAGCTTGTTCCTGTATATTTAGTAAAAGTACATAGTTTCCTTTGTGAGAGTACATTAGGCTGATAACTATGTGAGAGTACATTAGGCTGATAACTGTGTTACAGCTTCTGTGTCACACGCAGGGTGGAGAAGGATAGAGAGCTTTTCCTCCTTGAAGCTGTAAAGAGGTTCTGCAGCTGAAGAGGCCAGATTAAACTTGTTTAATGTGTTTGTTTCTTCCCTTTTTTAGTAGCTCAAAATTATGTTCAAGATCATAGTAGTGGTTGCTGTGGATGCTGCAATGTCAGAGACCTGGAGTTATGCCTTTGTGTAGAGTAAAGTCAATGCAAAATTAAAGGGGGGCAGGTTCATCTTGTGAAGTAAATACAACTCCCACAGAAGAATGAAATTAACTGTTTAGCTAAATGCTATGAAACCAGTAGAGAAAGTATATTTACTTCTGAATTGTATGGAAGTTTTACAGCTTTTAAAAAGGCTGATTTAGAAAAGTAAGGATAATCCTAGTTCCAGTCATTAACAACATGGCTGTGCTGGCTGTGCCAGGAGAAAGAGCACAGGGCCACTGTGACACTCTTTGGAGATTCCTCTTTACAGATGGGGGGATGTGTGTGTACCTTCCTGCCCTGTAGCATGAGAGTTGCTGCTTCGTGTTGGGTGATTAGTCTGAAGAATGAACATGTCACCCCTTAAAATCTTGCCAGCAACAGCACTTAAATCTGGCATTTTTTTAATAGATGCTGCATGTAGAGTAGGAAGCAGTTGCTGCCTGCCAGTATTACAAGGTTATTCTGACACCAGGTAGAAGCATGTCAGAATGATCAAGCTTGTTTTCCTGCTTTCTTTATTTCAGCAGTGTACATCAAGGCATAAACTCTGTCTGTTGCGAGTGTATATGTGCAGATGTCACTATGCTAACTCGTTCTGGGTCCCAGGTTAGCTGCTTTATTAGGCAGAAGAGGAGAAGAGACACACTTACTCATCAGATCTATGGCTCTTTGTCTCATCTGTCAAACCTTATCGTCTTCTAGGTCACTGCAAAATATATTTTCTGTCATGGGCTTGTCCTTCACCATGGTTCAAGATGCACAATTCAATTAGGAATTTCTTTTTGCCTATAATTAACTACTTTGAACTCCACCTCAAGGGAGAAATTTACCAAGTTGTCTCATCTTTTAGTGTTTGGTGTCTGCTTTACCACACTCCTAAAATAAAATGAAACCAGAGAGCTGCCTGTAAAAAGCCTCTGGCTTTTTTTCCCATTATTTAGTCATATCATTTGCCTGAGACATTCCCTTAAATGGAAGTCAGAGGCTCTCTAGAGTCATCCTTGAAAATGGTCCTCCATGCTTTTCCTCCCATCTTGCCAATTAATATTTGAAAACTGTTTTGGCAAATTTAAATGTGGATTTGGTTTATAAGACTCAGAGCCTGGAAATAGATGCTAAGAACCAAATATTGGTCTAGAGTGTTATTTTTGATCACACCGTCCTGGTATCAGAAAAGAGGAACTTGAAACTGCTCATATACTTTCATGAGACGTCCTCTTCTGACAGTTTGTTGATGCTAGTGAGGCCAAGTTTAGTTTATTCCATTCCAGGATAATGAGCATTTTATATTTGTCTGCTTCTCCAGGAAGATCCTACTTTTTATGCTTGTTACAGTACTTGTTCAGAAAAATGGGAGTGTGTTCTTAACAGATTTCATCATGGGAAGTGATATCCAGTAAGTCTACTGAATTTTCCATCATAGCTTTGAAAAGGATTTTACATGAATGATTTGAAAGTCATTGCATTATTAATCTATAATGAGAAGTATTTTATCTTTTGTTCTGTACATGTCTTGTACAGCACAGAATATGTGGCAGATACAGAGTGGAATAGACAAAAAGAAGTACTGCACCACACCACACACTCCCTTTGTAACAGAGAAAAAAAAATTGAATCTTCAGCAAAATATGTTTGAGACAGTCCTAGAATAAATTACTTTGGGTAACAGAATTTATCTTTAAAATTAATTGAACATATCACACCGCGGTAGTTTTGTCCACTTTTTTTTTTTTTTAAATGACTACAAGCAGCAACTTTGATATAAAAGTCAGTATTCTGTGAAAACTAATTATTTTTTCTTGTTGCTGGTTGCATTGTAATAGTGTTCACCCAGAAACATTGAAAAGTTTTTAAAACAGTTCAGTTCTTTGATTATTACATTGTGTGCATCCAAAAGTTTTTACCAGGATTTTCAGTGAGCTAATTAAAACTGGCCTTTTGTTCAGGAAAATTCCTTTTATACTAAAGTATAGTCCAATTTTAAATCACGTTGGTTTCCTTTTTCTGCTCTTCTGTACTAATAGTACTGGAAAAGAAAAAAAAACAACACCCAAACCAATCAGTTGGGGTGGTTTTAACCCCAGCCATCGGTTAAGTACCACACAGCTGCTCCCTCACTCTCCTGCAGTGGGATGGGGGAACAAATTGGAAGAGGTAAAAGCAGATGAAGTCATGGGTTGAAATATAGACAGTTTGATAGATAAAGCAAAACTGCATGCAGGAGCAAAGTAAGGAATAAATCCCCCACTTTTCATGGGCAGGCAGCTGTTCACCCATCCCCAGGAAAGCAGGGCTCCATCATGTGTGACAGTTACTTGGGAAAACAAAATGCTATTTCTCTGAATGTGCCCCCTTCTTTCTTCTTCCTCCCTCTTTATATGTTGACCTTGACATTCTGTGGTATGGAATACCCCTTATATCCTCAGGATATATCTGTATAGAGCAATTGTTATGTTCCCTGTAATACAAACCCACTTGTAATGGCTGTTGATTTTTCTGTAGGGTCCGTGCTAAGAGAGAGAAAACTAAGCAGTATTCAAATATTTAAAAAATATTTACTCCTTAAAAGGCAAGTTTTAGTGCAAAAGTTATTAAGAGAGTATGAATCATACAAAAAGAAGTTAGAATGCATAATTTCATCATTCATATTCAGTGATAGTTTTGACATGAAATGAAACTCTGGAAATATCTGTGGTGTCAATTGCAAAAAAGAGACTGGGAGTGTTAACAGAAAAGCTTTACCTCTAACTTGCACTTACTCCAAAATGCTGTATTAAAATTGCTAGAAATAACACCACCTTTCTGATAAAATATTTGTTCCTTTAGCATAGCTTAAGGGCTGTGGTTTAGTTTGTGTGTGTTCTGTGTCAGCATTCTCCCTCTACTTCCTTTGTATGTTTTGTTCAAGTTAAAAAAGTGTTACTCTCAAAATACATTGCTCCTGTGAATATTGGCAGCCAGATAGACAAAAGCTCCTAGTCTCTCACTGTAGTACAGGGTACAGTGCAAATTCACTTCTTTCTAGAGGAAAAATCAACAAAGCAGAGAGGTTTTATGAATTCCTAGGCACAGAAATAACTTCCAGTAGAGTGTTTATTAGACATCAAATAAGTCAACCATGAAGCATGAAGCTATAGGGAACAGAGTATCATTAGTTCTGTTGCTTATGGAGCAATTTGTCTTTATAATATATTGAAATAATTTGTCCATGAAGTATTAAAATATGAAATTGAAGAATATAAATTAGGGAAAACGGAAGAGACGGAAAATCAGTCAAAATCATATGCAAACAGAACATGTATGTAAGAATTATGTTTACTTCGAAAAAGTTTTATTTGTTTTTGAATTATTACTTATTTCTATCTTTCGGTATAAAAATACCACAATGAAAATGAATTTCAGGTTATAGGCCTATTCTCCAAGAGCATGAAGTCCATAAATATTTCATTTTGAGTTTGGTGTGTTTAGGAGTTCTCAACATTTCCTTTTGATATATAAAGATGATCTCCCATTTCCAGTAGCATTGCATCTGCTGAATACTCTCAACACTACTGCTCAACTGCAGTTTGGAAATATTTCAAGAACACAACATTTTGAGGCAAATCTGCTGACCATCCCTAGTTTCTTCACTTTGGTTCAGAGCAGTGTATGATCAGAGTGCTGGAATATCTTGCATGTTTTTTTGAAAGAAACCCTGAACTGTAGGCGTTCTCCAGGAAAGAATGAATAATCTGTTCACACTCCTGGGTTAGAGCAAGTTATATCGTTGTGCTAAGTCTTACAAGAAGGTCCTTGTTTGTGGCACTTCAGCAATTTCATTTCCTATAAGAAAGGTCTCTGAAACATTTCTGCAGTTTTAAGTAAGCCTCAAGGTTGGTCTGTTATTTTACCTGTGCTTGGCCAGTTGTATAAGAAAAGTTATAGAGCTCTTTATTTTTCTGAGGCTTTTAAAATAGCAGAAAGTATTTTGTGTTGTTTAATTTTTCAATAACTGATAGAAAAAGGTTGCTTTGACATTTTTCCCAGCAGCTGATTGAAAAGAGAGAGATAAGTGAATAATTTTTATTACACCTTGAAAGAATGTTCTAGGTTTTTGCTGTGGGTATGTGGACAGGTTCCATGTCTTGCTGCTTTTAACAGGAAGAGTGGCTTTTTAGTCATAACGGTAGGAGTCTGCTCAGTAAAATCATGTGAACTCAACCCAGATAAATGACTTTGGAAGTTCCTTGAGTTGAGGATATTATAGGAAGCCACGACCTTCCTATCTTGAGCGCTAGGCTGATCCAGAGAGACTTGTTTGTATAGAGGAAGTGTTAGTGGCCAGTTTGAAGGAGTAAATGGTGTAGGATAAGAGGGTCAAGGACAGAGCTGGATGTGGACTCTGGGAAGTCAGCGAGTTACTGTGAAGTTACCTACAGAGGAATGAGGCTATAGAAGCCTGGGGGTGTGTGTCAGGCAACTGTTGGGCTCCCTGAGCTGTGAGAAGACAAGGATGAGAAGGAGACAGGGGGTTACCAGTACAGTTGAAGGAGGATCTTGTTCTGGGGCTCAGCTCACCAAGCTGCACTGCTTGGGTTGAGAACAACACTGTTTGCTCTGCTGAGTCCCCGGCCCCAGCAGAATTTTAATGGATTGGGATCTACATATGCAAGTGTGCTGCTGCAGCAAACTGCAGTGAAGGAAGAAGAGCTTTTAAATTCAGCCCAGTGCTCTGTCTCCCAGCTGTTGACTAAGAAGATAAGGCTATTAAAGAGTACAGAAATATTCTTGCACTGTTAACAGTAGGTCAGATTGTTGACAGTGGCTCAGAAAGCAGATTTGCATGTAAAACATGACAGAACTGTCACTGCAGATGCTCTTGTTCATTGGAAATCCTTCATTCAAATATTGACTCAGTCCTTTTCTATTTACTTGCTAAAGTCTAATTAGAACACAGCATGGAGTGATACGACTGTAGTGTACTCTGTTCTTTGTTTGTACACTGTTTAAAGCATGTACAAACAAAGGTAAGTAGCACATTAAGAATGCAAAGGAAAATAAACTTTTATATTTGGGAAGATACTTTACCAGATGAAGTACTTTACCTGTTTCTTTATCTACGTGTTTCTTTCTTTATCTACCTCTCCCAAATTTCTAAATTTTAGGAGTCTGTAGAATTAAGTAAACAAAATATAGTTAAGGAGTGTGATGCTAATCTTGTAAGAACAGGCTTATGGAATTGTCCCTGCAGTAATCTAAAAGCTATCAGTTGATGATAAAACATTTTGAAATAATGAGGCTTTTGAGTGTAGTCATGTAACCAGGAATTCCAAGAGTCTCTGGCTGTTAGAGCAAAGCACCAGCAATGTATTGTCAAATGGAGCATTCCAACGGGACAAATAAAGCTGGAGTTTCATAACAAGATTATTTTTGTAGTCTATTGTCTAATATTTATGAAGATAATGCTATGCTTTAAGCTCTTCAAAGTACATTAGAACTTCTAACATAGCTGAAATGTAAACCGTCTGCTTAAAAATGTTGAACTTTTCCAATACTATGGAAACGGCAAGGCCCTGTTATTTACCTAGGACACCTACTGAGCACATTCTAGGCTGTAAAAAGATTGTGTTTTGTCTCTATGGGATTACAGAAATCACCACAATTTTCAGGTCATAAACTAGTATATAGACTCTTAAGAGCTGTTGTCTTGAAATTTAGGAAATATGTTTTTCTCGATTCTTGGATTTTGTTTTCACTTGGAAGCTGCTTGAAGGACCTAAAAATGTGGCTGACCATCCCCTTAGTGTGAAACTAAGTCGTGCTGAGAAAGAAATTCTTGACCATGGGTTCTGTCAGAAATGTAATGGAACAGAGTTTTTCCCACAGTACTCCAAAGATCTCAGCTGCCATTTTCTTCCTTTTCCATCATATCAGTTCTGAGGTTCTTCTGAGGCATGTAGGAGAAATGTAAAGAAGGAGTAAAGGCCTTCTACAAATATTATTGTAGAAAATTTTAAGTTGGAAGGGACCTTCTATTCCCTCCTCTGACTCCAAGCAGGGCTGCCTTCAGTTGCACAGCCCTTTCCCTGCTGCTGAATTTGCAGTTAACCTTCATTGCTATAAGGGTAAGAAGTGATAAAAATTACTTTATTTTCTATCCACCTTGCCAAATCCACTGCCAGGGTGAGAGTCCCTGATTTTAGTCATTCATGCAGATGCTGTGAACCTGACTTAAAGATATGACTCTAAGGATTGTCTAAGAAAGATATCATTGTAGAGAGAAGTGGAGAAATGTTTAGGAAATAAAAATGGGAGGAGGGCTCCAATTAGGCAGAGAGGTATTAGGAAATGCACAAGGTATAATTGGGGGATATTTTTTAAATTCTCTAAGGGGAAACAAAGTCAAAATTATGAGAGTTTTGTTGAAGTGAGTGGAATAACATCACAGGGATAATTTTTGCAATGAAATAATGCATTTTTTGGTAAGCTTTGCAATATTGTCCTGTTCTTTAGACAGCAGTGGCTGTTAAGGTGTCTATTAAAATACTGCATCACTTAAAAATTGGATTACAGGATACCATCTAAAATATACAAGACTTGTGTAAGTGAAGAAAATACAGATAAAATCAAACATGATGACAGGGTAANATCACTTTAAAATTGGATTACAGGATACCATCTAAAATATACAAGATTATTTACATAAGTGAAAAAAATACAGATAAAATTAAACATGATGACAGGGTATATGCAAATTAGAGACATTTTAGATAGAATTAGGTAAGTATTTTAAACAAATCAGTTATATGTTACAGGGATACTTTTTATTTGAAAGTTGTATTGTGCAAATATGTACTCATTTTACATTAACCACATCACTGTTTCCTGGTTTTCTGCTTCTTAATGAAATAGTTTTAGAGCCATGAGCATGGCACTGACGTGGCATAGCTACAACAGGTGTTCACTTTGTAGGTATAAAAATCAATGTGCTGTGCAATGTCATGTAGATTTTCAGCATGCATTATGTGTATCTCTACAGCATTTTTCTTTTGAAGCATTCTGCAGAAATAATAGGGATGGAAAATCTGAATTTAACTGCTGGAAGTTTTAAATTTTACATCTGGTGCAAGGTGATCGAAACCTAGTTAAGTGTGTTATAAAAGAAATAAAAAAAAATCACCAATTCCATTTTTTTTAAATACCAGAATAAAGTTAACACACTCTCAGCACAATATTTTGGTCTTGCTTGTTTCTGCCCCTTTTACATAAGGCACTATCAATTACCTCAGCATGGCTATTATGTGCTTTTATTGTTTTTCTCTTCTTTTCTTTATCTTCCTTTTCCTTGCTTATATATGAGTCTTTTTTTTTTCCTCCTCATTTTACATACTCTGCAGTAACCTTATACTGGGTAAGTATGCCTTGCTGCTCTTCTTTTAGGCTGGTCTCGAGTTCAGCATCCCTACATGTCAAATTCTACTGCTGTTTTTTGGGAGAATGTCTTCTCTGACAATATTTGAAAGACAAAGAAATAGAAAAGAGAAATATATCAAAAGGCACACCTGCTTTCACTAATTCAGGGCAGTTCTTTTGTAGGGCGCTTTTTTTTTTAAGCTGCATCTTGGTGTTGCTGCTCCTGCTGTCTTTGCCACTGCAGCCAGCAGCGAGCAAAACTCAAGTTGCTTTTGCTGTTGCTAGGTTGGAGTGCTCCAAAATATCATAGGATACAGTCTCAGTATGTCTGAACAGCTTTGAGACTGATATTGATCTGCACCTCTGCTGAGACCTAGATATTAATTCTAGTCACATCAATTTTAAGTAGATAGTTTTGGTTTTTGTTGATCATTTTCTGCAAGGAGGTGTTGCTAAGTGAAGTAAATTGTGAACTTTGAACTGACAGATATTTCTGGTATGTACAGCTGCTGCTGGCCCCTGCCAAAGTTACCTTTAGTAATGATAACTTGGCACATTTGTTGGCAATGAATTCCCTCCGTGTTCTCCAGTGAAAAATAATTCATGGCATTAAGGATGTTGGTCTAGCTCAAATGAAAGACTAATTTCAAGTCTTGAGTGTGTAATGCAATAATGGGAATGGGTGTGACATGGAGTTTCTAGAATCTGGGTGAAAATTATTCTGAGTACTGCTAAAAAAGAAGGCTGTGCCGTTGCTTAAAAAAAGTCTCACTAATGAGGGTATACTAATTATTCCCCCTTCAGAAATTTCAATTAACAACTACGATATTTGAAATAATTCCATCTGGAAAATAAAAGTTCTTTTCCAGTCATAAAGGTAGTAATAACTCGTGAAAATATTATTTTAAAATGCAGTCAAGAGCAAAGACCCAAATAAGGAAAAAAGTTGTATTAATATAATATAAAATGATGTGAGATTCATTTTTCTATTGAATTTGTTAGCTCTTTCCATATTTCTGCATGTCTTTCAAAAGTAATTCTTATCAAAAATAATTCTTATGAAAGGAAATTAAAGAACCTCACATTTGTCTGTAATATATAGGGACTGAAAGTAAGCAGTGCTTGGGAGATATTCCTGTTTAGGATTTTTTTTTTTCTTATATGGTTGGATAATAATGATCATAACAGTTATCATTAAGTGTATTAAAAAGACACCATAAAGCCTAAAGATTAGATTTCATCTCTAACAGCTTTTGTGCTATACTGAAGTTGTAAATGTTTTCCTTAAGGCTTTGAACGTGTCAGTGGAAACAATTTATTTTTTAAATTAAAAGGAGCAGAGAAGGGGATAATTAAGGAGTCCAGGAAAGGAAATGAAGATCCTACATTTCAGCGAGCTGAAGCCAAATAATAGCTATTATAGTGCAGGTTTGGGGGCCTCAACTAATTTTATTCAATCAACTTAAAATTATCCATGAGATGATTTTCAAAATTGCTGAAGAGACTTTAAAAAACAGCATCAGAATGGGAAAGATCATGGAATAGCAGCATAGTGTGAATATGTAGTACCTGTTTTTCCAATGGGAATCTTCAGGGTGTTACCACTTATCAGTAAATCTAAGTTTAATACCTTCTCAAATATTCCTAAAGTAATAGGGCAGTCATTCTTAAGAACATAAAAATGTTTGCTAATGCATTAATAATGAGGGTTAAACAAGAGGAAATTGTTCCAAGTTACTGTGCCTGGCATTAAAATACTGATATTTACCTGCAATTTGTATTGCTGCAGTACTTATGGCCCAACTCATATTCAGCAGCAGGATTTCAGCAGCAGTTTTGCTTTCTTGTACATGGCAAGGATCAATATCTGAACTCTGTACTTCATTATTTAATTTCATTTTTAAAAGGTAGGAAATGGAAAAGATTTCCCTGGTTTATCCTGATCTTAGGAAGATATTAAAATAGTTCTATTGATATTCCCAGAGAGACACTACAGAAATATGTATTTGATGTGCATGATACAAATTAGAAACACAAATTGCTAAAATAGCTAAATAGTACTGCTGTTGTTTTTCTGAATCTCAAGGATTGAGATAATTTTTGGAATAGTTCTAAAATTTACAGCTCAGGTTTTCCCCTATACCCCTTTTCCTCAGATATTTTTCTTCCAATATTTTTTCTCCAAGAATACTTTCATTTCCCTTCTGGCAGGATGGGGATGAAGCCAATTCAGGAGTTGTCTCTTGTAGTTTTCAGCTGCTAAGAACTCAATTTAAACAGCAGTAGCTGTTAGCACACAGTCCTTCATACTGAACTATCTGGCCAGTGTTACTCTTTTCATAATAGTTGTTGCAAAATAAAAAGCTCTGTGACTGTGGTTATAATTTCAATAGCATAAGCATTTATATTTCTATAGGATGTCCCTTAGGTTTGTCCTGATATCAGTAATTTCTTTGAAGTTTGATGGCTGACTACTCTTCCATCAACTTCAGCATTTTCCAGACACCTTGGCTGCATTAAGAAATTTTGAATCACATTGCAGTTTGAAAAATTCTAACTTGCAGTAGACATCCCATTTGAATCAATGCTGAATGAATGCTGAAGAGCATTTGCTGTATCATATGATGTATGATACTTCCTACCAAATTTTTCATGCACATCTCCAAATATGGTTAATTCTGTATAAGGCCATATCTGGAGACCTAAACAATAAAATCAGTGTTGATCAACAGTTGCTTATTCATGTTTTATAAATGTGTAATGAAGATATAGAAAATAGGGGGAAAGAAGTTGAAGTGACAAGTGTTATTCAAATTCTTGAGCCATTTTCTCATGTGTATTACCTTTCCTCCTCATGGCTCTCTTGAAAGGAATGATCTCGTTCCTTAATATGCATCCTGAATTGCAGAGTGCTTGCTCTGTTTCTAAAGTACAGCCCTGTTGTTTAGTCTTCCAAAACTGGAATTACTAGCCATCTATAAAAACAGCTACCTTTTGTATGGGACGTTGTGAATGTAAGCTACACCAGTGGATCTTTAGATGTAAATCCTTTTCTTCCAGAAACAGTACTCATGTTTTCCCACTTGGAGCTGCTGGCACCTACTGCTGCAATGAGAGGGAAGAGATGGGGCTGGAAGAGGCTGGGTATCCACAGCCTGGCTCTCCAGGTGTGCGTCCTGCCCCCAGCCTAGACCCAGGCAGGAGAAATAAATACACCAGCTCTGACTGTGGTTTATGTAGTGGGAAAGCCAATAGAGCTTTGTTACAATATTTGTTGTTATTTGTGTGATTCCAAAGAAATCACCTAAAACAAATGAGGGGGGAAAAAGTAAGATTTTTTTGTATTTTCAGCAAAAATTCTTTCAGAATTGAACTGTACTATTGGAGTTGCAGGTGATGATCCTACTCTTACCTCCTTCCTTCCCTGATCTGCAGCCAGAGACCCCATCTAATGCTTTTCCTACATTTTCCAACTATTGGTTAGCACATTGAAGGTTAGCTATTTAATTGCACTGTGTTTTAGTTGGGATACAATTTTAACATAAGGCTGTGATTTATTTTTTTACTCAAATTAAATGTAATGGGGCAAAACAGATATGAAAAGACATTATCCAGCTCCAGTGGCTTAAAAAATTAGTTTTTCTCCGACATATTACAAGGCAATTGTGAAATATAGGTATGCAGGTTCATGTATTAGTAATGGACATATGCATGTGCTTATTTTTAATTGGCTTTCCTATTTCAGCACATTCTTTGTGAAAGGAGAAAATTCTAAATGTGCATCATTAACAGCTTGCCAATCAGTGTCCTTACAGGGTTTTGTAGTTATGCTAAGTAGGATTTGTTCATGCTAAAAGACCACAGAAATCTTATCTTGATGCAGTGATTATTACTGAAGGGTTTTCTCAAGTTTACATCTCTCAACTACTTATTCAAATATTTCCAAACACTGCATTTTCTGGGACCAGTGTTAGAGCTGTCTCATTAAAAGGATTGGCTTAACTACTATTTTTTTCTTTAATATTGGGCATTTAAATCAGATTTTTAAAATGCTGTAGAAGGGAGCTGAGAACAATTTTTAAATTTGGAGCATAAACTTCACAAGTATTATCTATCTATTTTTAAAAAATAACTGCTCTGCTGTTCCTATTGACACCCCAAACCTTTCTAAGTTCAATGATTTCTGAAAATATTCAACCCTTAATGAGCTTTTGTCTTGTTGGACAATGGCAACCCAAGTTGTATAACAGAAAAAGTCTGTTCTGCAAATGAAGCAATTTGAACAACACCTGAATAAGAATGAATATTTTTTGAGTAAATGAGATTTTGAATGTATCATCTCAATTTATAGACCATGCAACCTAAAAGTATAAATATTGGGAGGTGAATTCAAGGAATTAGAATATACAAGTAAAGGGATTGGGATAATTAACATCTATCTGTTAGTAAATTATAATTATGTATTATTAGCATTATTTTATAATGAATCACGTTAGTCATTTTCCCCCTTTGTATCTTGACAAGGATCTACATTGTTGGAAGGCACTTTGCAACTGTTTGTGCTGCAGAGATTAATTTTTTATCCTAATTCCTTCTAATTTGCACGCAAAAGACAATTAGTGTAGTTGTTGTAAGTGTAATAAGCTTTGCTGAAGGTTAGTCTATTCTGAACTGTTAAAGTTCTTGGAAAGCTTAATTGCCTTAATAATCTTAAAATTGAAATAAATATTGTTATGTTATTTCTTATGATAATTTTCTCTGTGCAACATCTTCAACATAGATGATCAGCAGATTTGAAATTATGTTTCAGACACAATTTTTTCATATAACGCTCTTCACCTTTGACGAAAGGAAATGTTAAATAAGCAGCTCAAGGAAATAACACCCCAAAAAATTGGTACAAAAAAAAATTCTAATACTTTTTTCTGGTCTCATAATTATTGAGCAGATATGAGACCAGATCTCAAAATCCTATTGCAATCAGCTTATTCATGGGAAGGCAAACTAATTTCTAAATGGGATATTGTTTGAGGGTTTACACTGGTTAAGGACAACATATTCTGGATTGTGAGATCTTGCAATATTTTGTATTGCTTCAGAATAAAAGCTTCTAGAATTATTTTGATGCATTTTATGTAAAATGAAGCTTGTAATCAGACAAAATAACATCAGACAAGGTAATAGCAAAATGTAATGCTCTGGTCTTGCTTTTTTCCCCAAAATCAGGAGAAAATAGGAACAAAAGAATAAAATACATGTGAAACTGCTGTGATGTTTACCATGGAATATCCTTCTATTATTTTGTGTTGTTAGATAGTTTCAACTGCAAAAACCTAGAGACATAACAAATATCAGGAGAAAAAAAAGAATAAAACATTCATTTTGTAAGCAGCATTATTTTCATTTCCTGAGGACTCTACATAAATGGTGAAATGCTTTGGTTGCTTCTGATGTCTTTCTAAGTGAATACAAGTTTATAAAATGGAACTTAACTGACATTTAGAATTTGATTTCTAATAGGTAGCATCTGGTATCTGATGAGTAAAGTAAATGGTTCTCATTGATGAGTGAACTTTGGAGTGGATCCTCAGGTGAAATATACATGGGTTTTCTTCCTTCTCTTCTTCCTTTATTGTTGGAAGATACTAGGAACACTTTAAGATGAGGTTATAATTATATTTTTGATTGTTTTCATACTTCTATTGCTACTTAACTGTATAGAGAATTTAACAATGAGATAAACCAGTTTAGCTAGAGGTAGTGAAGTGAATATGACAACTTCCTTAGCTGGACAGCTGCATTCTTTCTCTTTCTTAGTTATATATTAAAAAACCTAAACCTGAATATGAGATTTTCAAACTACTTATGTAAACCAGAGATTATTTTCTGGGTTATGGCAGAGTTTCTTTTTTTGGGTAAGTTTAACTTCTAGGAGAACAGGCAACCATTGATGCTGAGGTGTGTGACAATGCTAAGTGTGGAAAACCTCCAGCCATGGTTGGATATGCTTCTTAGAGGCAGAAAAGTCGCTGTTTGAATTCAAGCACAGATACATTTTCACAAAGCTTTGCCTTTAAGGGGTTTCAGAAGAAATTAGTCTGTTGTTTACAGCACTGTATTGCTGGTGTCCTCTGGCTCAGAAAGTAACCTTTGTAGTTCATCCTGATATTCCTTACTAAACGTATCTATTTATTTTCTTAGTTACATGTTCCATTTGAGCTATGATGAAACATCATGAATGTTTCACAGTGACGTAAATCTTTCCTGAGTATCTTGGTGTACTTCTATTCTGGCTGTGGGTGTCTGAGTTTTTGATTATTCAGGTCAGAAAGTTGGCTAGGGAGGGCTACTTTCTTCTACTTTGTATAATTGGCTTAACGTTCCTTGAAAACCAGTGAGGTGGATGATGGTATAATCATCCTCAACATGCCCCAGGATTAAATGAAGACATTTTCAGGGAAACACAGAAGCTCAAAAACACTTCCATGTCCTGCCTTTTACACATACAATTTATTTCTTGTTCTTTCTGATATTACTTCACTACAGCAGACTAGCAACATTTTCCATTCTGAGTCTACCCTATAGTTTCCTCAAATTAGTAGGGGCCCTTCTTCAATTTACTTTTGACCATCCTCTTGGGTAGCTACATTAGCATATGATGAAAATATCTTTTTCCATACTCTTATGAGAAATTCTGGTACATTGTTGCAAGTATTTTTTATGGGATTTTATGTTTCTGCTGAATTAAAATTTAATTTACCTTTAATATATAGTGGAACCAATTTTCTTTCTTCAAGTAAAGAATCAGTATTCCTGTAAAACTTTCCTCTAATTATTAATGTACTTGCGTTAACTCTGCACTGCATTAAAATATTTCTGTATATAACTTTGAAAGAATCATTGATTCTGTATATTTTCTGTAAAACTGTTTTGCTTACACTCAGGGACTGAACTATATGACATTGATGGTGATCTTCACTGGACTCATTAGCTCCATGTCTTGACAGTGCCTGCAATTTGTTTCCATCTCCTTTAGGATACATTCAGATCTATGAAAAGGCTTAATTCTATGTTCTGAAGTTCATGGAAAAATCAAAGCATGAATGGTGATAATTCTTTAATTCTTTCTCATTTTAAACTCAGGAAAAGACCATCTGCAGTAGATGAGTAGCTGCATTTCAAATGGAAATTTAGGTAAATATGGGTGTTGTAAATGTTAAGATTGGAAATGTTTTGTCCTGATGCTTCTAGTGATGCCCTGTCATCTGCAGTAATTCCTGTAAGTAGTGCAATTGGAGCTATTCATGGTGAAATTTGTTCCAAATTATGATTAAAGCTGGAAGCTTGTGACCCTGCATAATCTTTTTTATAATTGTATTTCCACGTCCTTAGTTTTAATCATCTGTTATTCAATATCTGAATGTACATTCAAAGCTATACTGCATTGAGTTACTCAAAGGCAAATTCTTCACTTTTTTAATCCCTTAGGGAGGCCTTATTACTGAATTTATATGAGACAATAATTCTCTTATGTTTGTGTTTGTGGCGGACAAATCCCTGTACTTCTCCATCATGTGTTTTTTGTGAGTACAGGATTGCTCTGTGGGGATCTCTGCAGTGCATTTGATGTTTTTACAGAAGCCCTCAATGTCAACATTTCATTTTTCTCCAGGCTTCTGGGATCCGGAGGTTTCCAAATCTTTGTTAGATGGGCTATCAAATACACCTGTGTTGAAACCCTTTTCCATTGATATGTGGCTGTACTGGTGGCTAGGAACTCTTAATGTTTACTTTGTGGTCTTGCTGACTTAGGTGCAGAAGAAAGTCTGAATCCATGGTAAGTTTTAATCACTAAGATAATGTAAGGATGGACTTAGCTGACATGATCTGATTTTGTCTTGAAAGGTTTGCACATGAGGTTAACAAAGGGTCATCTTTTCAAATTTGTTTGAACTAACCTCATACTTGTGCCCTGTTGGGCTGTGCTATCCCATTAAAGTGAAGAAAAAGATGAAAAGAACCCTGAACAAATCCATTTCTCCTCCTAGCTGCAGTATCTACCATTAGTCCCCTTTTTTCTTTGCATTTATTTAGCTTCTAGGTCATTGCAGGAGTGATGACTGAAGCTACCAGCAGTAAGTCAGGAGGCACTCCTATATCCTTGCTTGTCTTCATTTCAATATTAGCATTATCTTTTAGCAAATGGCAACTCCCTAGTATGGTTATTTATTGTATACTTATAAAAAAATCTGCACATTGTTCTTCCATACGCCTGTAAGAGATACAATGCTGTGTTTTTGACAGACAGCCTTTATTTAGTTGAAGGTGTATATAATGCAGGTCTAGAGTGGACCACCAAGATTTGGTGGTGTGTGTTTGTGGGGCTTTGTCTGTGTTGTGGATTTATTCGTGTGGCTTGTTGTTGTTTGTTTGTTTTACCAGAGTATGTTGCTGCAGTATGCTTTCCACTGGCCACAGGATGCCCAGGGGATACCTGTGTAATATGGAGTTGGTTTACAGGGGGGGCACTGAATTGCACCTGTCTAGCATCTAGCACTACTTATCTTTCTAACACTGAAAAAGATACAATCTGTTAGAGCTATTAAGCAAGTGGAGAATTCCTTCAGCCACAATATGTAGCTTTTGGACTATGCTTAAAACTTACAACTAAGACTGCTTTATTATTTTCAGAAATAGCTTTCCTCATTTTTTCTTCTCCATTTTCCATTTTTCAATTCAGAAAAGGACACCACCCAGTTGCTTGTTGGGGCTTCCATTAGGGACTCAGTCCTTTGTGTGTTTGTTGTTTAAGAAGGGAATCACAAAGATGGATTTTATAATATAGTTTTTTTGTAAACCCTATAATTTTTTTAAGTTATGAGCAAATTTTTCTACACAATGTAATTAAAAAATAGGTGGAGGTTCTGGAAAGGCATCTGTGTATTCAATGGATCTCACAGAGCTGCCCATGAATTTCACTGGGTTTGCTCTGCCTTGCGACCTTTAGCTAAGGGGCAAATTTTTGAGTTACCTTTGAGTAGAGTAATAAAAAGGTTGAAGTAATCTTTAATGGCAACTAAACTGCTAGTGAAATAAACTTCTGGGAGGAGGTAATTTCTGACCTTTCATTGCATCATGTGTTACTCAACAACTCTGTATTAGTTGCTATCACCTGTTGTTCTGGAATCTTTCTCTGTTTACTTCACAATAAGATGAACATTTCCCTCTCTAAAGAAGCCAGGCAAACTCAAAACACAGCATGCAGAATATTTGTCAAGAGTTTATATGTATTTCAAGTTAATCTAAATAATTTTTGACAAGTCAAAAATTGTATTCACTACAAGGAGAGAAAATGGCACTATATATAATCATAACATCACAGTAGAGTATGACGAGAGCTTATAGTTGTACAGTAAATAATTTTATTTCTTTGTAAATGAAATTCACAGTACACTATCTCTTTTTGAACTGTGTTTTCCACTCATGTTATTTTGTAAGGATTAATCAAATTTCATTCCAGGGTACATGCTTTCAGAGATTGTAACACTTCCTGGTTTGAAATATACCACGACTTTCTTAACAGTGAAAGAAAAAGTTCAAAAGACAGTTTTCCACCTCATTGCTTCTTTTGATAGAAGTACTCATACTTCAAGTGCAGGATTTTGTTGAATACAAATTGAAGTGAACGTATGCCAGAATGAAAATTGCAAAATCGAGTGGTGCTGCGCTTTGCTCTTTGCAAGTGAGGAGAAATGTTGTCACCACTGTGATTATTTAGAACTCGGGCAGAAGGCTTATGAGATTTGAGTAATATTTGTATTTAAAGTAATGTGAATGTATAGTCCTTCCTCCACAAAAGTCTTTTCCAGTGTATGAGTTTTACTTGCTTCGAAAGTAGCAGACTCAATTGTGATGTTCTGTCTCACATTTCACAGCAAAAAATGGGAAGCTTTGGGAAGATGCAAATCTCTAACTCTCTGTTCCTGGAGATGACCAGATGAAGACAAGTGCTTTGTGTCATTGCTAAGAGAAGTGGAAATAAATATAAATACTGTTGTAGGCTATCTAAGGATACTTAGATGTAGTGGGTTTCTGTTTCCTTCTCTTATGTAACACACTCCAGAGAGTAATAGGATCTTTTAACCTGAATTTCCTTTCAGTGCTTTCATTCAAGAGCTATCTCACATTCTAAACAGCATAGGATGCCAATATTGTATTAACTGATTGGTTGAAGGGACAGGACTCAAGATGTTTGCAGGAATTTTCCCAGCATTTTGAAGACATCTGTTTCTGTGTAGAGTGGAAGGAGTATCAGAATGAATCATCAGTCATTCCTATCTCAAAGTACAGAGCAGAGTTCAGGAAAGTGTTTGAAAAGGTACTCAAACCAACTGTAAAGCACTTTAATCTTTGTTTGTAAAAGTAGTGTGCACCATTAAAATAAAATAAGAAAATCAACAAAATCCTTTCACGATGCTTTTATGAAGCTCAGTAAATAGTATTTTGGAAGGAAAGACAAAAGATCCATGCTGTGAGTACTTTTGCTATTATAATTTCATTTTAAAAATAAAGTAAAAATCCAAGACTGTTCATGCATATGTGCATGCTTTTAGTTTGAAACATAACTGTCATTTTTTAAAACTCTAATAGGAAAAGATTAGAGACAAAAAGTTTTTGAATCTCAGAACCTTTATTCCTGGCAGAAATAATCCCTGTCGTCGGCAGATCCCAGAGAACCTTGCACTTTAGACTGAAATTTCTTGTGTATATGTATCTTAAGGTAATGTTTACTTCTTTTTTACTTTTTTTATGTAATATTTATTGCAGTGGTTGATGGACAGAGTAATGGATTTTATTCCTGGAAAAGCACAGAATTTATAAACTATCTGATATGCTTTTTAAATTTTGAGGCCTGTCCTTCTTGAGTGTTGGACAACTCTTCACTCCTCAGAATAGTTTCCCAAAAATTGATGTGGTCATTGAATTCTCTTCAGGTTTAGCCAAATGCTGCCTAGTTTTTTGGAATGTAGACTTGAAGTGGCTCAATGATCACAGGATTTCTTTACCTTTGATTCTCTGTGGGTTTTAATGCTCCTCTGAAGATTGTCTTTAATCCTGCATATAATTTCTAGAAAACTTATATAATAGATTTTCCTTTTCCAACAGAGGATAAAAGTGTATGAAGCAGTGACAGATGATATTACCTGGAGTTTAGTAGAGTTTCTGTTTTTTTTTAAAAAATTTTTAATTGTTTGGTACGCAAACCTAACATCTCCCAGCCCCTAAAATGGTATATAGGGAGAGCGCTAAATATTTAAAACCCACTGAATATATCTGATTTTTTATGGCATTTGCCATTGGATTGAATGGTGTGTTGGTGGTGTTGGGCCAGTTAAGCCTTCCTTATCTTCTTCCTTTCCTCTTTTCCTTTTCACTCTTTGTCTATAAATATTAGAAAATTTAGAACTAAAAATCTGTGGTTATATCATATTGAACATCACTTACTTCCAAATAAGTGATCTGTGAGGTCTACAATGTTTGTCTCAATCTCAGTCTGTTTTTCTTCTTGCATGTATTTCTTGCCCTACATATTTGGATAGACATGGAGGCAATTGCCCTAGAGAATGTCTTAGAAAATTCTAGTTTCAGGATTAACCTCTTTTTCCTCATATGGAAAACAATGTTTAATTTGGCTTAAGAAGTTCCCACTGAGCTGAGCTGATCTCCTTCTTCAGGTGATCACTGATTCTGCTGGGGAGATTTAACTTGTAAAGAAGGTAATCCATGTAAAACCTTGTAGGAAACAACCTGTGGCTTTTCTGGCTGCTCTGGCTATAGAAGGGTTGGAAACCACACAGCAATGTCAGCTCCAGATCAGACTGTTGCTTCGAATTCCTTTGCCGTTGCAGCTCAGCAGTGATGACTTCTTTTCACACTTTAGAAGGTTTTCTTGGTCCCCTTTTGCATTCACTCATGCCTGTAAATAATTTTTCCCTTGTAGTTTTTCTAGAGACCTCAGTCATATTAATGGTCAAGAGTATCACTTAACAAATTTTGTGGTTCCTTTGGATCTAGTTTCAATTTCACAGGAGTAGCTAGAAAGTGATAAATTCCAGCTGCTATAAATAAAAGACAAAACCCATGATGAGGTCAGAACTCTTGTTTTGGAATTCCTAGTCTGTATGAGAAACTTCTGGGTTTTTTTCCTAATTAATATTGCATGGATCCAAAGGTTAATTTTATCAGCCTTTGTTATGCATCCAGATTTTATATTTGTAACTGGAATTTCTTGTAATGATGTTTTTGCATTACAATAAGATATCACTATTTATCCTAAGTAATTATTCAGATGTTTACAATATTAAATAGCTCTTCTCATACCATTCCCATGACAATTCAATGTTACTTTACAATAGTGGAGGAGCATTAGTTTTTGTTTCTTGCATGAATTTAGCATTTAAATGCAAATCATTCTTTGTCCCATGGTCAATTATTTTTCCTAATTCTATATAATTAAGCAAAAAATATGGGATGATTATTCTCTTTAAACAATTCTACGAATTTTTTATTGCAGTGGAAACAGGATTTTGTTTTACTTTAGAGAAAAGTTTCTTACATATTGATGTAACTTTGTAATGCTCATCTATTTCTTCTTTGAAAAACATCTTTTAATCTAACATCAGGCAAAAACTCAGAGCAGCCTCTGAGCTGTTGAAAAGCATGACTATAAATCTACAAGAGCATATTTTCCAGAAACCTTTTTCTTTATCAAGAGAACAAAAGGAAAAATGAATTAGGAAAATATATTCTCCAAAATTGCAAATGTTATGCATGGAAGACTTCGATGTATTTTCCTTTTTGTTGGTTAGTGATGCTATTTACAACAATAAGAATAAAAAGAATCAGAAAGGTTATTTGTGCTTCGTTATTGGTGCACTCATAGCTGATTACATGAAATTACAGAATAAAGATAACAATTTCCCTTCCCTAAGGAGCTCTTATTGTTTTTTTAACAAGATTGATGACAGATATGCTATCAGCCAAGTAATTAAAGTTTCTTTCAGAAGGGTGTAGAAATGAAACAAAACTATGACCATCTACGAAAGATAATTCCATATTTAATTTGGAAAAAAGTTACATCAGTGAACAGCTTCCAATCAGCTGGAGATAAAATACCTCAACAGATCTAAGTAGTTGACATATTTTTTCTGAAAGTATGTTTGTACTGAATTTTTCACTAAATTAGGCTAATTAAGCAGGGGAAAATGTATGCTTAATTTATGTGCAAGGCAATGCATATTTGGTGTGTAATTTCTAAGAATATAAAGTATGACTAATTAAGTTTTTAAGACAGTAGCATACACATTTCAGTCATCAACAGTGTAATATCTATATTACATAATGTAGTATGTTATTATATATTACAGAACACAGTATGTGTTATATATATACTATATGTAATTATATATAACACTATTCTGCAAGAATTTTGTTGATAAAGTGTTAAGCCTCTGCTTTTTAGATGCTCAGTCTAATGTCTTTATAGTTGCTGATTCCTTTCAAAAGGTTATTTCCACTTATGTTAGAGCAAAATAAAAAAGGGATCTTACTGTAGAAAACTGTATTTTCATTTGCAGAAAGAGGTTTATTTTTTATGTGTATAAGACTTGAAGAGGGGTAGGTTTGGAACAAAAGAAGAATTTAGAAACCTTTTTTTATTGTCTTTGAGTAACTATTTAGGAAGCCTGGAAGCATTTGTGTCAAAGCTCCAATATATGTAGTGCCATTTGATATTTTCATAGGAACATTGAATTTATATTTCAGTGCTTCTCTGCATTTTCCATTGTTCTGTCATATAATACACAGTCTCTAAGCTTCCCATGCAACATTGAAAATTAATGAGCAATTGAATAAATTGATATTGTGGGTCATTTGTTATTTTCCATAATTAGCTCCTGACCAGGAAATCACAGTAGAAAAAACTTACAGCTTGTAGGCTCTGCTGACATTCCCTGTTATTCACTCATTCTGGAATTGTTTCCACATATNTGAGAAACTTCTGCTTTTTTTTTTTCCTAATTAATATTGCATGGATCCAAAGGTTAATTTTATCAGCCTTTGTTATGCATCCAGATTTTATATTTGTAACTGGAATTTCTTGTAATGATGTTTTTGCATTACAATAAGACATCACTATTTATCCTAAGTAATTATTCAGATGTTTACANTGAATCTAAAAATACACACGAGTTTAAAAATTGTGGGTTTGCCCTACGAGTTTTCTCAGCTTCTATTTTTTTCCAAACATTCAGCTTCTGTGGGTTTATAGTGATGTGGATTGGAAGTTAGACCTTTCCTGGTATTACCCCTCTTTCAAAATCCAGTTTAGTTTTGCCCCACAGTCTGTCTGTCAGTGGTTTCTGGACTGTTCTCTGAACTTTTTATCATACAGAATAGACTTTCTCACCATCTGAATTTCAGCTCCTCATAAATTTTATGAACAGCTAAAATGCATTTCTTTCACCTTTTCTTATTTTATTTCTCTGATGTTACTTATTTGACTTTGTGTCAGTTATGCCGTACCAAAGAAAATATTATATTTGTGTGTCCTATACTAATCAACATATTTAGCATGGAAGTCTTTCCTCAAAAATTCTGTACTTCTACATGTAGAGATAAGATGGTGTCTGTGGGTATTCAGCTTTCCCACTTTGTTTTCCATTCTTGCTTAGACTAATGGTGAAAGTATTTAGAATTCAATGTTAGAAATAACATCAAAATCCATTTGCATTGACAAATCAAATAAGGAGTTCATTAAATGTGCAGCCTTTCTTCCTGTAATCAAATTGCTGCTGCAGTAAGGCTTGATGCTCTCTGTGGTCTGAGAAAAGCAAGATGGCACTGTTTGAGATGAATTTAAATGTGAGATCAAAGCTAAGAAACAAAGAATACTTATAAGTGATTTTTATTTTCTTTGTATAAAAATATCACTGGGTTATTTCATACGTTAGAAGGAAAAGTAAGAGTTAGGAACATGTGTTTCCATGTTATGGAAGGATATTGTGACTTACTGAACAGAGAGAAATGTTCAGTAATCATTTAAGATTGGGAAAATGTTTCTCACGTGGCATTTAGAAGTCTGACAAACTTTAATTAAAAAAAAATAAACTTGAAAGAAACTCTTAAAGATATTTTCCCATGTTTTAAAGCTTATTTTCTTTACATAATCCATATCAGATTGTCATTTCACTATTCAGAAAAATATATTGTATACGTATATATTACTTCTAATTGATAAGGAGCATTTAGAATCTAGCAGGAAATTTTTCTTGTCTAACAGGATTAGATGAGTCCATTGTGATAGGATTCCAAAATCACTAAATAAATTTGCAATAGAAAATGTTCCTGTCAGTATTGCAAAAGATGTAGAATCACTGTAAAAGACTTATTTTTTTAATGTGAAATACAGTAAGATCAATAAAAGAAAGATTTTACCAACTTCAGAAAATCATTAATTTTTTTTTTTTTCATGGTAATTGATTTCATGTGACAGTGTTGCAGACAACAGCGTTTCCTGGAATGATTTTTCTGTTTCTGATTCCAGTGTCTGTGTTAATATAGATCCTGTTCTTAGGAAAAACTCCACTGTGCTGATGAAAAATTCAAGTGATTTATCTTGATTTCAATAAGTTATTTCAGGGATCCTTTATATTTACTATCATACTTATCTCTTTAGCCTGAATGTGTCTTGCTTTAGTGCTTTTTTTTTCACCTTTTGTGGGTTTCTTTGGTCCTGTCCCTGCCCCCTTCCATGTTTATATCTTTGTGTGAAAAGGTACAGTAACCTCTACTAATCCATCTAAGGAAGCCAGCAGAGTTCATAGCATGTGATCATGTCATAATTTAACTCTCCCTTTCTTATATTAAGCCCTTCAGGTTTTGGCATAAATGTTTATTTTTCAGTCCTTCAACAGTCCTTCAACCTGTCCCCTGAGCCTGCTCCAAGCTGCTACCAGCATCTGTTGAATTCCAGGGTCCAGAATGATGGAATCTAGCTAGTGAGTATTCCCATGTCTAATGTCAGTGCAACAGGACTTCTGCACCCTGGCTTCACCTCTGTCTGCTAGACATACCTCGAGGTCTTTAATGGAATTCTCAGGTTGTCCAATATGTACAGCTGTGGAGCACGTACTGACACTCTTTAGAATCTGCAAAGGGAGTCCAAGCTCTAAGAACTTAATAGTGAGACCCCATTGATCTGGAGTGCTGGCAGGTAAAACAGAAAGCTGGGAAGGAATAATTTCTAAGTATGGTCAGAGAGCAGTAAAAGCGTCAAGAAATTGTGAACACTGATTCTGCTTTCATTTCAAAAGCAGGCTTGGAAGTTCAATTTTTTTTTTTTTTAGGAATCTTCCTTTAATAAGAAACACTTTTACTTTGAGTGGAATGAAACTGTTTTCAAGGACAGAATTATGGAATGAAGATGACAGTGTCCTAAACACCTCAAATTTAAATTCTAGTCTTCACTTTTAAAATAATGAGCAAGAACATACTGTTAACTTTTTTAACAGATAAGCTCTACTTCTAATTTTGCTGCTGAAAGAACCCTAGTGTAAGTGGATGTATGTTTTTTTCCACTAATGACTCTTTAACATCAACAGTTGTGAAGGAAACATGAAAATCTGATGCTTCCTTGGAATTTTTTCAGGGGTGTGTGTGTATACATACAGTCTCAGGTTTGTAGCATACAAACCTGAGACTGGGATTGGTGGGAGTGAGGGGGAAAACCACTCTGATTTAATATCAGAGAATAACAAATAAGAAAATACATTTTTTTTCTGTGTGAGTCATGTCATGGGAAACATTGAATAAATATTGTGTTTTATATCCAAAGAAGATAACTCTTCTGATTCTCTAAATAGTTTGGTTATCGCTTTCTGATAGAGGATTATTGTCTTAGAAAGCTCTAAGAACCTGTTTTGTTTCCTTCTGTATTTTCCTTTGCTTTATTAATAAAAGAGGAAATTCACGTGTGTCAAATTGTGAGCTGAAGAGAAAATCACCAGTATAAGAAACAGAAAGCAGAAAATCAAACCAGCTCAAAACTCATACTTTTGTAGGGGCTTTGCTTTCCCCTCACCTACTAATTTTCTGTAAAGCTAGAACACTGAGGAGTTTTAAAAATGTGCAGTGTAATATTTGATCAAAAGTGATACAAATGTCGCTTGACTTCTTAATCTCACAGTGACTCTTCCTGAATAATTTAGTAGCCTTCTTTTTTTTTTTTTTCAGTGCTGAATACAGCCTAGCACATTATTTTTCTACTTTAAAGACTGCTCTAACCATTCCTTAGTACTTTGTTAGATGTAATAATATATGGGATCATGTTCTTGGTGTGTCAGCCTCATCAAAAATTCCTGAGGCTTATTACTTTCAAGAGAAAAGATTTGCTATGTGTGGGATAATGGGCTGGAATTTACTTTGTCAGCTGTCAGATGCTGAAGTATCTTAGTTTTTACATGAATTTGGGATATACATAATTCTCCTGCTTGTCTATTTTTCTAATTTGAGGATGACAACACAACATTTGTTTACCTGACTCTGAAAGTTTAAAATTTATTTTTGTTTGATTTTGTTGTTTGTTGTTTTTAAGTGTTGCTGGAAGTGATTGCCATCCCATTCTTGGACAATAGATGTACACAAAACACACTGTGAGAGTAATAAGGCATTATTGCTATTTCCTAAATCTGCTGCTTTTCACAGACTAAAAACGAAAAAAGTATCCTTATACTATGAAAGTGAAAAAAAACTAGAAAGAAGAAAGTAGTGACTGTCTCAGAGCATTCAACTCTTCTGTGACAAGTAAAGACATATTTAATAGGAAAAAAATAGAGAAAATGCCTAAAAAGGCTTCTGCTAAAGCATGAATGCCATAATTTGCCTTGAAAATAGATACAGACATCAAATTAGTACTAAAATGAGAAACTGATATGTTTAAGGATAAACTATTGAAGATGCTCCTTGTTGAAGACATTTATTTCTCCCAGCAATTCTTGTAATATTTGCTAGAATGAATTTAGCCTTTGTTGGTAGTAGAGGGAATATTATGGTTTTATACTTTAGTGCAGTAACATTTACTACCTTTCTGAAGTACAGTTCTTAAATCACCATGCATGCAAACAATTGTGCTATAATAAAAGCTCTATCACAGTGCCTTAAATAGTCTCAAATTTCTTATTATGAATTACAAATGTTTAGCTATTATGAATTATAAATGTTTAACCATTTGTATTTACTATACAAATATAACAACATTCTTTCATATGGACAAAACAATTCTACCTGTCTGAAGAATTATTGTTTTAATTCTTGTAAGTGGGTTTGGATTAGTTTACATCAACTATTCTTGCAGTAATGACCCTTCTCTCTACCTGCAGGCTTATCTCTTATGGACCTCTAGGCATCTGTGTTTAGATAGCTGTAATGGGTCAGCCATTGATAACACTGGTTCCTTAATGATAACAGAACAGGTAAATGGTTTCAGCCAGAAATATGTATGAGACATTCTTCTTAAAACATACTGTTAAACAGTGTTGCCTAAAAGGTGAAAGCAACTCAGCTGACTCTGGATTTAGATGAAGATGTGGAATGAAAAGAATCTAGAAGAAAAGATCCAGGTTGGTTCTAAATGGATATAAAGTCATGGTCTGTATTTGTAGAATCTTAATTTGAAAATAGTCAATTGTTGTTTAAAAAACTCCCTTTTTAAAGAGAATGAGTGGTGAAATGACAAGTAGTTTGTGAAATATTGATTGCTTTTGAAGAAATGAATGGCAAAGGATATCAATGAAATTGATATGCTGTGTCATGTAGGAAAAAGAAGGTTGCTTCATCTGTGTTGTGATTTAGGAATGGTACTCCCCAGTTTAGTGCTTCCACTGAGACTCCAAACCATGTTGCCTCCTGCTTACTCCTTCCCCTCCTGCTGTGACAGGCTGGAAAGGAGAACTGGAGGTGAAAATCACAGGTTGAGATTAGAGCAATTTACTGGAAACAACGAGGGCAAGTGATTCACGTGATCGCTTGGAACCAGCATTACCACTCTGCTCCCTTCCGGAATCTGAAGGGGGTCTGCAGGGAAGCTGGAGACGGACTCTTCATCAGGAACTGCAGGGACAGGACAAAGAGTTATGGGTACAAATTAAAGAGAGGAAATTGAGGTTAGATGTTAGGAAGAAATTCTTTACTGTGAGGATGGTGAGGCACTGGAACAGGTTGCCCAGGGAGGCTGTGGATACCCAGCCCTGGAAGTGTTCAAGGCCACGTTGGATGGGGCTCTGAGCAACCCGGTCCTAGTAGAAGGTGTCCCAGTCCATGGAAGAAGGGTTTTTTTAGTGTCTATTTCAATCACTAAACATTCTATAATTCTGTAATTTTTCAGTAGAACTGACAGAATTACTATAACATAAAAAGGAAGCTTTGTGAGAATAATGTTTGGTCTAAAAGATTGAGTATTTACGTACTGTGAACAGATAAAATATACAGGTTTTTCTGAAATGTTTGAGCAGTCCATTCACAACATTTTATGCAATAGATATACTATTACACATGCCAAAGTCCAGCTCTGGTAGACTGCTTTTTGGGAAAGGAAATAGTCAGGATTCTATTGATTCTTCAACTATGCCTATGTATTTGAGGCATATGATGAAAGTCATGCAGCTCTTGCTATCTGAACATTTGCCAGTGCTGTGTGTGATGTAGTGACTGCAGATGATCTCGAATTCTATGTAAAGTGATTCTATAACTTAAAAATAATCTGTTCTGTAATACCATGTCTATGTGATAATCACATGGGAAATCTATAATTTTTCATTCATTTTTGAACTGGTTATGCTGCAGGTAACTCAAGTAAACATATTCAAGGACATTTTGTAATTTCAGAGGCATGCAGGTTTCTGAAGTACAGTTTGTATACATAAAATATAATTCTTACTTTTCTGGGCACACTGTGAATCTTCTTTTTTTTCCCCCACTGTTTAGTTTTATGAGGATTGCTAATATTTTAAGACCACTTGAAAAGATGTGGTGTTTAATTTTCTTTCTATTAAGAAGTGTGTTTTTATAGATAGTAAAGGTCCCCAGAGTGTCAATTATCCCCTCATTATACACCAAAGTGAAATGTAAACCGTTAATTTTCTTTCACATAAACCAGAGTTGTCTTTCACAATTTTTAATTTTCTTCTACTTTCATATAGCAGTCCCATTAAATTCATAGAAGTGTGACTAGATATTTTGCCCTAAGGTAAAGATATAGCTTTAGTTCTTTTTTTTTGCTTTGAAAAATTATTAAAGACCTTGAAAATAAAGCAGCCCTCGAAAATAAAGCAGCCCTCATAGAAACAAACAAGAAGGAAGACCTGAAAAGTAGTGTTGGCTTTGACAATAGAGTTTCTAATTTGGAGTCAATTTGAGAAAATCTGTTTCATATTTTCTCAATTTTTGAGTCTTCAAATACCACATCTGACAAAAGTAACTTCTCAGACGTTACTCAGATTATTTTGATAAAGAAGATTACATAACAGAAGACTTTGGAAATCTGATCATCAACCCGGTCTAATAACAGAATGGAAAATGTTTTTAAAATGAAAGGTGATGGTGCTTTTCCTTTGCCATACCAAGTGTTTTTCACTTATTTCACAAAAATAACTTGTAGGCCTTTTTTTCACTGGGTATAATAGACTCATTCACACATGTAAAATGAGCATTCAAACAAGAGAACTACACTCAGAAAACACTATATCAAATCTTCACCTCTTCTGAGAATAGTGCAGACAAATCTTGTTTTTGATCTGGTTGTATTGCTTAGGAATAACTGCCTAGACAGAAGCAAAACCTGCTGAGGTGAAGTTTCTGTTTCCCCAAATCTCCAAGTACAAATTGTACCCGTAATTGTAGTCCTTTTCCACTAGTTATGGTGTTCAGACTCTTCTGGTGGTTTCTAACCTGTAGGAAAGGACAGATAGCTGTAGCAGTGCTTCCAGCAAACATCTTAAGTCTCTCTCAACTGTCCTGTTTCTCTTCTTCCTTTCTTCCTTTTTGTTCTTTTTAGTATTTTTTTTCACTTGCCCAGAAGATTCAAGTCTTGAATAAGAAATTGAGTATGCTGTATTTTAAATCATTGACTATTCTGTAGTTCTTCTGATGTTCAAATGTAAGAGAAAGGACCTGTGTCCAAGAGTCGTCCTCACATCTGAGAGAAGCACCAAATTTAAATGCAGAACACAATTTGTGGACCATTGTTTTCGATGTAATTGACTGTACATCAGATCATCCCAAAGGAAAGATAGCTGTCACCTGTCATGAAGATAATTTTGGCAAGAGGAAAAGACAGGAAGAAGGGGTATGAGTGTTATTTACTTGAGAGAAAAAAGATTGTAAGTTAATGGAGAAGTGTGAAAGTTATGTCCTAACATAAGTTCCTCTGTGGAGTCTTTGGTGTTTGGTATACAATAAAGCTATCAATTTTTCTTTCTAGCTTCAGTTTTGGAAGGTAATTGATCTACAAAGATATAACCCTATGTGTTACTGGACTTTTTTTAAGTTTTATGGATTATTTGAATTTGTTTTGTGGAATTTGATTTTTGTCTGCTTAGCTATAGGTTAGCACAGCATTAAGTCAACTACTTTTCAGGAAATGCAAGAGTAAAATGTCAGTTTTCCAAGTATTTATAACAAGTTTTTGGAAGCATAATAACAGATCTACATTTCTAACTCAATCACAATTAATTTTATTTGGTGCTTTCCGGACTTTGAAGAATTGGCATTTAATGAGGAGTTTAGTTAATCTGAGTAGCATTTGAATGCTAAAAGGCATAATTGTGATATGATTTCTTTCTGCCTGTGCAGCTCAAAATGATTAATGATTTATTGTATGAATGTCTTGGTAGGGTAGTGTTACAACTGGTATTACATGGTTTCTCTTTGGGTTTTGTAGTAAATAAAATTAATTAATTGCAATTGATAGTTTAGAGAAAATATTTCTTAGAGTAATAAAATTTTTGAATAAAGGGCTATTTAGGTGAGTCTCATATGTGTTCCTCCTGAAGAAAATATGGTGATATAAGAACACCTAGCTCTGTGTTGCAAATTTTTTTGAGACTGACGTCGGATGGCGACTGGTTCAATGGAATAAGTTGTGAATTTTCTGTATGTGACAATTTTGAAGTTGACACCTTAGATGTTCATCAGTGTCTATGAAAGTTATGATGGTTTAGGCATATATCAGCTTGATAGAAGTATAATAGGTGATGGAGCAAATCAGCGATAAAACACAGGTTTATGGTGCAAATGTTGAAAATGTGTCGCACAGGCTTAGTGAAGGTTTGGTGATCAAGCTGTTTTAAGTATCTTCTCTGTCATGTCAGTATATTTTGGGATTGTGTCATGTGTTGATTACTAGAAGTTAGTTCTTAAAGGATTATTGTGGGTTAAGAGGAAACCTGTGTATCTGGACTTAACTGTGAACATTCTTTCTCATAGTCATGAGCACTTCTGGTAGGTCTTGATGCCATCATTGTCTGGGAGTCTGGTACACATGCTGGTGGTGGCATTCATGCTGCCTTGAGGGGTGAAAAGATGGGTTATAATGCATAACTTTTCAGGAGAAATTGGATGTACCTTGGAGAAAATTTACTCTTTTGTTTATGAGAGAACGTCTTTAAGGATGACTTTGATGATCCAATAATTTCATAAAGGGGTTCCCATAGTGACAAGTTAGTGGGCTTGCTAGTCTAGATAACATATTAATATTCCTGTAGTAAGAAGAGGAGAAGGAGTCCTTTTTTCATTTTTTAATTGATTTATTTTCCCTGGACTTTATAGAGAAGTAATTTAACTCTGAGTGTGAAGCTAAATAATTATGTAGATCTTTCTTCTTTGAAGTAAGTTCATAGTAGGAACTGTCAGAGAGTAGCATGTCAGCCTTGTTAAATGCAGTCTTAGTGCTTAGGTTACTATACCTTGTACTCTATTTGCAGTTTTAATGTCTGTGTTTTGGGTGTTAAAACCTGCATAGATTTCTTTTGGGTGAGAGAAAAAGATGAGTGGTTGTGTATTTTGTTGAACACACTATTGTTCATTTCTTAATGTAAAGGACCCACATATGATTACTTTGTCTATCCTATGTCCATTTTTTTTTTTGGAGGGGATTGTCATGATGCACAGTTCTGCTTAACTGATAGTGGAATGATTTTTTTTAAAAAAATCTAGTCAGTGAAAAATCTGATTCATCAATGTGTTGTTTAGATGCTTCTTAGAGCACCATTTGTGAAGGCAGAGTTCTTGTATATTGGTGATTTGGTTAAGCTGATAACGGAAAACTTAAATGATACGTCCATCCATTTGTGGAACAGACTTTGATTTGTTAGTGATGTTTTCCTCCTCTCTGTCATCTTGGTGTTGAGATTGTTATGGTCATTGCCTTTGTCTGGTGCTGAATGGTTGATACTTCCATAACTCTGATATTGGCTATATTGGAGCATTTCCACAAGTCTTGGGATTGCTTGCTCTCTGTGAATTTGTTGGAATTTATATTTCTTCTTCTACTTCAATGCTCTTGAATTAGTTAGGTTAAGGAGGTGTTTCTGAGTATTTTCTAATTTGTATTGATATTTGCATATTGATATGCATTGTTTTAAAAGACCGATTTCTATTAGATGCTAAGACATAAAGCAGTACTCCCAACATATATCAATGTGAATTTTAAGTAAGAGTCATCTTTCCTTTCAAGAAGTACTGAAATAGTCAGAAAGGCTTTGTTTTTACCCTCCTCTTCACCTCATATTCAAAGCTTAAAATTAGTGTTGAAAAAGTAATTGGTATTGAGCAGCTTGTAGGTTCTAAGGAATTGACAGGTATGACATTAGTTTGAGGCATAAAGAGACCACAGTCTTTGAAAAATGCATCCTTTTAGTAATGTTATGAATGCAATTCTTGGCAGATTTCGACAGCAAGTTAAATAGCTATGGCCTTTCTAATAGTGTCACTGTAGTCAAAAGGTTTTAAGGGAATATGAGACAATTTGATCAATGAAAAGGTCAAAGAAGAGGTGCATTGGGTGGAAAATTTTAGGCTTTTTTTTTAGTATCACTTGAATGAAAATTAACACATAATTTTAGAGATTGGCTTGAGTGGTAAGAGTGCTATGAAGTTAAATATGCTGTAATTGCTTCTTACTGGTGTAATTTTGATTTATTATGCCCATTAAGGAAATATTCTTGTTCTTCTGTTCTTTATATTCTTTTTGTACCACTGGTACGGGAACCAGAGGTTGAGATAGTTCAAAATTTGACTGAAAGCATTATTGGCAATGCCCCATTTTAAACGTGTTGCTATGAATTAATGAATTCAAAGACTCAAGAGTGAAACCATGTTTCTTACAGTGCTTCTTAAAATACAGTAGCTAGTGAATTGCCTATCCATTGCTAGAACTAATCTGTAATTTGGGATAAATTCATGTCTGGAATTATTAATTCAGGAAGATCTAGAAGAATCTCAGTGACAATGTGTGCTAAATATTAAATTTTACTTAGGCAATGAAGGATTGAAATAGAGAAAAATATTTGCTTTAACAACATGATGAAATGTAACTGTCTTTGTGTAGTTTGCTTTAAAAAAACCCAGATTTTTATAGTTTCACAAGAAATAACATTGCCATTCAGATCTTCTAGTTTCTGTGCAAGCAGTAATTTTCATTAATTTCACTTTTTAGGTATCCTTCCTCATATTTGAGTGCATGATTGTGACTGAGCAGGTATATATCTGTATATAAGCTAAGGAGTGCAAAGCTGCTGTGGTGGGCACCTTTGGAAGGTGGATAAATCAGGCCAGTTTCAAATTTCAGAGCACCCCTTTGCTTGTCTGGTGCTCATTAGCCATACAGTTTGTGCTAATGGTTAGCTCTTGCTGATTATCAGTCATTATCACTAAGTGATATTCCAGCCCATGGTCCTTAACGAGCATCCCACGTGAGCTGTGCAAGTGCTGTGGATGCTGGACCCTCAGTACTGGTGGATGTGGTTTGCACTGGCCTCAGCTGATGGAGCTGGAAGTGGTAGAGGGGAGAGCTTTCTGCTTCTGCTGAATGAGGTTCACAAGGTACTCCACAGAATTCCAGAGAAACAGGATTTATTTGAAATGGTATATTCAGAGAATGAATGGGTTTGGGGCTGGTTGGCCAAAACCATGGAATAATAAGAGATATTTTGTTTTTCCAAAGATGTCACAGTGCAGTGTCAAAATTTCTATGCCTATCTCCACTTAAGTATAGTTCACACGAGCTCAAATTCTGGGAAGAAACATAACTATGTACTCAGAGGAGTAAGGAGAGATGGTTTTCAGAGTTTTGACATCTGGACTTGCCTCAGCTATTCAAGGCTCTAAATGTAAAGGGTTGGCATTAAACTGTTTCCTGATTTTCTTTGTTGTATTCACTGAATGCTTAAGTTGAGTTATCTAACACTTTTTCTTTCAGAGAAACAGATTTTAGATTATTGGCATCTTCCTTATAGCAGGAAAGGTTTTGGAATTTTGTTGTTTTGTTCGCTTTTTTCTTGTTACTGTTTTGTAGCAAAAATCAGTCATTGGATTAAAGTCGGGATTTTCAGCCATGAAATCAAGTTCTCTCAAAGGAGGCCTTATGCTCTGAAAATTTATAATTTTAGAAGAAAAATGCACAATCTTGATATATTTCCATTTTCTTGTGTTCGTAATTAAAAAATAAAAGGAAATAATTTAAAATTGTCAGTAGTCAAATGAGCATAAAATTACTTTGTAGCATGAGAACACACTTATTTATAAGGAAGCAGTACACTTACAATTATCAAGTTGTTTCTACACAAGGATATAAATGCATTTTATATAATAAATTGGCATGGGAAGTAAAATGATATCAGTTCTCATCTAAGTTCAGAACATGCCAGTTCCCTCCTAGGCTTGAACAAATATTACATGAATGAGAGCTCTTGTAAAATGTTATGTTTTGAAATAGATTTCATTAAGGGTTTCTAGTGATAATTTATTTTTTCCTTTATGCCTGTGTCTTTCCTCAAACGAAAAATGGATAGCTTATTTGCATATAAATAGATTTCACTATTTGCTGAGGCAGAGACCTAATACATTTCCCTTTTTTTTTCATGGCCATTGTTAAATAAGGTAGAATATTGCAGTGATCAGCAGTCATGAATTGTAATAATTTTCTTGGTTGGAACTCCTTAGAGTGCTTCAGTTTTGTGAAGACCTCAGAGTTTAGATATCTCTTACAGTACCAAAACAATGATACATCTGTTGCTTCTATAAAGATGTTTTTCATGCTCTCTCACAAATACAAACTGATAGGTGCCAAAACTGGCCAGAACTGGATTAATTAACACCTTGATGTGTTTTCTTGCCGTTTCTAATCTAGTAGTATGTGGATATTATTATCATGGAAACATCCCACTGTAAATGAGTATATTTTAGTTGCCTATTTTTCCTGGACTGTAGTGATCTCATGGTTTTAACAGTTTTCTTTATAAATTAGAGAGTTGCATTGAAAAGAAACCTTTCACGGTACCGTTCTGATATACCTCAAAACAAATAAATTTTAGTTATGCTCCATTAAGGATGTATGAAACCAGAGATAACTCTAAGGTTGACTTTTATTTACTAAAAGTAATGGTCAAGTAAGACCCTCTTAAATCAGTCCATGAATTCTAAAAACCCCTTTCAAAATATACAAGGATGCATTCCAGATTCAGTTGTGTTTTCCAGGAAAAAAGAGTGGAAGAAACTATTCTGTACCATAGTATAACTCCAGACCTATATGTAAGAGTAAACTCCAGGTTTGTAGTTCACAAGCCACTACTTGTTCAGTAGCTGCTGCTTCAAAATGCTGCCTCTAAATGAAGTTCTGCCTGTACAATTCTTTAAAAGGCTCTAAGAGAAAATTAAACTGAGTGATTCAACAAAACTAGTCAATGCTACTTGGACAGCAACTTCTTCCTGAGCATGCAAACGTTTTAATTTTCAGTGTCATCTACCTCTCACCAGGAAAAATGAGGGAGTTCTCTGTGTGTATGTTCATGATGTAACCATGAAGGTGCTTTTAGTGGTTTTAACCCGTGTGCCTGCAAGTTATTTTGCCAGCAGAGGTCACTCAGGGTAAAGTGAACGATTGCTTCATCTTTTAAGGAAGACAGGAACTTCATTATGAACCGTGAGATGCATATTGAAAAGCACACATCTTCAAAAGCACCCAGGCTACCTATGCTTGCTGTTCCTTTCCTTCAAATCTCTGCTGCTTCAAATATGGAGAATTTAAGATCAAGCATATCAAAAACTTGTAGTCCTACAGTGATGCACCTGGGAATGTAGTCAGTAAAATGGGCTATAGAAGGGTAGTGATTTTTACTAAGATTTATAAACTAACACAATAAATATGCAAACTTTATTTCATGTATTGCTTTACCACAAAGAGGAAGCTTTCTGTGTATTACCCCAACTTTTTGAACAAAGATTGATTAATCACTCTTTATTAACTGTTTTGTTAAAGGCCAGTAGGAGTTACCTAGAATTTATCATATTATATGCTTTATTTTCCCCTCTGCCTGATGACTCTATAAATGGTGTTCTCTTAACAGATTTTCTTGTTGTGCATATTTAATGATATCTAACACTTTTAGTTGCAGATGTAACTAAAATAATTTAAAATAGATTTCATTCCTGTCACTTGTTTTAAGGAAGTCTTTTGAGAAGGAGGATCTATCCCCCATGTAATTTGAATACAGTGAGTTGTACAGTGAGACTAAGAATGAAATGTAGCCTGCTGTGACAAAAGGGTACATGGCAGGATCTTTTTCTGTTTGATAATGATGAGCAAGCAGAAAATGCCTATCATGCTGTCAGAGCTCAGGGACTCAGATATTTTTGAACTGAATGAAAGTAGTTGAAAGGTGATGAAAGTAGAAACTGATGTTGCTGTTGCATTTACTTTTCTAAATAGAATTTCCTTTAAAGACATCATAAAAATAAAAATGAAGAATCAGACTTGTAATATATTGCAGTTGTCCTGAATATTTTAAATATGGCATGTCTTTCCTAGACACCAATTGGAAAATATGTCCAGTTCTCAGTCCACCAACAAAAGCCCCATTATCATCTAGCTGTAAAAAAATATGTAGGGTTTTTAATATAGTGGTATGACTGGTTAGATGATTGTTTATGTCCTTCTGAAGGGATTTCTCGAACCATTTGACATCAGAATATTGTGTGGCCTCTAGGTGAAATATAAGAAAAATTATATCAGTATTATTAATGCTACTTCTTGTGTTCTCTTTTCTTTAAATCCAAGTGCTTGGAGGCTAAAATCTATGTGATTCCTTTGGGACATTGACAGGAGTCCACAGATTTTTAAGCTCATACACAGTTGAGTTGAAAAATTAAGGAGGTAAGGAATAAAACTATTAAGCTTTTATCTTGTCTTGTTTTTCTGTAACTTGTATCATTACCTAATATAAACAACTTATGAGTGTTAAAAAAGCATCTGGCATTAAGAGTTACTTTCTATTTAATTTAAACTTTAAGGAAAAGCCATAAGAGGTCTGTGAAAGAGTTTGCTACAGGTGAGAGAACTTGTTTTCCCTTTTTTTGTCCTATTGCCTTTTTTTTGCTTGGATGTCTTGGTTATAGCGTTCAACATTTTTAAAGTTGCAACCAATTATAAAGGATGAAAAGTTAAGAATCAAAACAGCAGATCTTTGTACTGCTCTGTACCTGGTGAATGCATCTGGTACTCAAAGAAATGGTGTAGTTTTCAAGTAGTTCAATGGGAAATACTGGATTTAATTCCTAATTGAGACTAGATATCCAAATGTATGCATATATCAACAACAGTTTAGACACTCCAGAGAAGAGTTAAAAGAAAGGGATTAAAGATTTGGAAGTTAAAATGTGGATGGGCTAGGATTGTATTCAGAAATATAATACTGTGGTTACTGGTAAACCTGCACTTTTTGCATTTTTAAGTAGATGATAATAATAATTTTTCTATTTTTTGCTATAGAAACAACTTATTTCTTTTCTTTTATAAGTGACTCTGTATTCTTTCTTCTTGCATCCTTTTTTTCATTTGTGAACATACGAATAATTTACATAAAATGCAAAATAGTTACAGTTTCAGTCAGACTAGGCCCATAAAATTATTTAATTGTATCCAGCTACCCTTCCACACCCTGAAAGAACTAACTCTACATGATTCTTTTACATGCTCCAGGCCCTAAAATTAAAACAGTGAAGTATTTTGATTTTTTAAGTGTTTTCCACCAGGGATCCAAGAGTCTATTAGATTTTTAAGTTTGTTTTTTATTTCTCTCCCCTTTCACACTCTGGATACAAAGGGACTGTAATGGCACCCCTAACTGTTCCACTGCTTAAGTAGTCAATGAGCTTAACTGGTTTACAGAGAGAGTATTGTGGTTAACTGGATATCACCTTTCAGCTTCTGGAATCTTTCTCCCACTGCTTGCAAAACCTTACTGTGTGAGCAAAAATGACCTTGCTATTATGTTTCTAGAAAAGAGGGTATAAAACCTCTTTTCTACTGCTGCTTATAAGCCTATACCATAAAAATGTATTTTTATTTCTACCTTTCCCCAGTATTTTTGTCTGCATTCATCTAGAATTCAAGCATGCCTCTCCTGTGCATTTATAATTACGACATAATTGGAGTAACCAGAGGCCATATATGTATTTATTTACTCTCACAGCCTAAGCAGGGAATTATAAAAGATGTGCTATGCAGCATGTTTAGAGGACTGTCAAGGCTCTAGTCAAAAATGGTTCTTCAGCACCTTGTTCTTGTATGCCTCAGATCTTCCTGACCCAGGATATTCTCATAAGCTACAGATGGATCCCTTAGATGAGTGTATAAAGCTTTAACCTTGAAATGAGGAAAATTATTTGATATAGCTACAAATTACAGAATTGTCCTGTACAGCCCATTTACAGCCTTCAGCTTCTCATCAGTAGAAAATTTTAAAAAAATTAATCTTTACATGACAATCACACAAATAATTTTTGTAGACTCCTTGCCCAGATGGGGAAAGAAAACTTGCATTCATTTTCTGCATACCGTACCTTCCCATATTCATGGATAGATAAAAGTTCCTGTGCTGCTCACTTTGGCAGCACATATACTAAAATCAGTGAACCAAATCCACCACAATAAATTGGTGTATCTGCCCGGTTACAACCTGAAATAGCCACAGTTCCCCAGCCTTCATCTTTTCCCTGAGCATCCCATGATCTCACAGGTGTGGGAGAGGAGGGGAACCTCTTTGCTGATGTGTTGGACCCTACATGGAACCCTCTCAGAAGGGGGGACTTGAGCAGCAACGTGCAGAACAGTGTCACTGATAGAAACCAGGGGGAGAGAATGCTGGAATAGAAGACAACTTTGCTATATACATCTTTAAAGAAAGGATTTATGACAGAGTGCATCAAGAACTTACCAAATTACACACTGGAAAAGGTGTAGGTGATGTGTACAGATGTAGGGACTGAGGCAGTCTCTGAGAAGAGAGGTTCTGCTCAAGTTCCTCATGTTCATTTAAGTGAAGCAGTTCATATCATTGTTGTCTAGTAATGTTTTTTTGCACAAATTATCTACCATGTTGAAGGGATGATTGTAGCCCCAACTACATCCTAAAAAGAAAGGCTTCAGATTGAAATATTTAAAATTGTCTTTTGCTTAGTTTTCCTGGTAAGACAACATGTTGAGGCTTCTTTTTTTTTTTTTTTTTTGGAAAGACTTTTGTTATTTCGAACTGTTTGATATTCATTTTACTTAAAATATTCAGCACTTTTCCTATAGTACTTTTTTATAGTCCTGAAAATATTATTGTAGTTTCCTTATCATAAACAAAAATCAGATCATACTAGTTCAATAAAGTCTGGTATAGTCTCTTTTGTAAATGTTCCTTTGCAGTATTCTGCTTTACTTCTTCATGTTTTATTAAAATATAGATTAGTTACTTCTAAATCTTTGTTATTTTGAATTCTGTTTTTATCCAATACATCAGTGACAGAAGTATTAGAAGAATAAACCTCCTGCCTCTTAAGTGTGAATATATTATCTCTGTTATTCATTCATTTTCCCATTTCTTGCTGCTGCATCACAGTTTGGGGGAAAGGAAGATGAGAATATATCAGAAACACCACTTTTCAAAACTCCCTTATGAAATTGCACTTTATTGTATGTCCTCTAATACACTTTCTTATGCCTCAGCATTCATTCACAGCACATTTTTGTATAAAATGTATTTGTATAAAATGTGTTTGTATAAAATGCTGTAGAATTAGCTACCAGTAATGTAGTTGAACAAGTGAATAACATGTGGATAACAAATTCTTTTCTTATTGCAAAGAAAAATCCATGCTTCTGAGCTAGTTTCTATTTTAAATCTCTTATTTGCAAAAGTAACCATTCTCCAGACCTCTTCTTATGTATTAGAATGTTCAGAGTGTGAAACGAGAAACACAGATTTTCATTTGAAATTACCCATTCCTCATGTTCTCTGCTTTTTCTTCTTTGCCCCGTAGCATTGGTTGACATTTCGTAGAGAGTCAGCTACCATAGGGCTGGAAATTATATAATTACAAGGATCACCCACTTTTCTGATTTTTTCCATTACATACCAGTCGTACTGCAAACACATTTTTCATAGGTATTTAATTTCTAATGAGAAGTTTTTATTCTTCATTGACCTGTGATTAAAGTGTGGCATTTTAATAAATAAATGGAAGATACTTTTGACATAATTTATCTCAGAAGTTACGCTTGATAAGCTATGCAAGTCTTGGACCTGTGTCATGTGAGTCACAACATAATTTAGAATATATTTTATGATAAAAACTGTGTAGTACAGGAAATGCTTAATGTTTTAAAGCAAGTATAAAACAGGAATAGGAAGAAAATATTACCTCAAGCAGCATGTCAAATTCTGTCTTTATTTATTCAAACAGTGAACGTAGTTTAAAAATAATGAAGTTAATGAATAAAGTAGACAATTAAAATGCTTTTATAGTATTAAAACTTATACACATTTTTTGGAGAAGGTGGTTTGTTCTTGGGTTTTGTGGGTTTGTTTGCTTGTTTTAGGTTTCTAAAGTGAGGTCACGACAAATTATAAGAGCAGAATACTTGTTGGGTATCAAACCGTGGATGAATAATTTCCAAAACTGGTTCAACAGAAAATGTGTTCGTATTCTATGAACCTAAGCAGATCTTGATCATTAGTTGGTTTGCTTTCTATTTAGATTAACCATGATCTTGACAGACAGTTCCTAAAGAATGGGATTCCAATCTTTTCTAATAGACTTTGTTGTTTAACGGAACCCTACATGCAGTCATTTCCTGACACTGTCTAGGAAAAACAGCCACTTAATTTTTATCACAGCAGTGTCTGGGAGCCCTGATCAAGGCTCTGTTGTGCAACTTGCTATACAAATACACAAGGTAAAGATCACTGAGAAGATAAGCATTACATGCCTGGGTGTAGATCAGAGAGTAAAATGGAAAATAAATTCACAGTGAAATTCCAGACTGATACTGACAAATTGGCAACTATAAAAGGACGATTTCCTATCTAGTCATCCTTGTGTAGTCATCTCCTACTTTTATGGTTAAAATTAAATTAATCATGAAGCTTCTGTCCTTCATTAACTGCACACTGTAAGAAAAAACACCGATTCCACATTAAAGATAGAAACAGTTGCTTGGTGACATAGCATGAAGTGTTTGCAATTATGGTAAGCAACATAGTATTTGAATAAGAAAAGGATGGTGTGACTCAAAATTTATGAAGGTGTTGTCATAAACATATTTAAAATTTCTCAGAAGCTGAAAGGCAGCAGAGTGTCTGCAATAAAGTAAATCTGAAGAGAAAAAGGGTCTGTGAAAAGGGCTATTGTTTAGCTACCAGATAAGGAGAAGTTATGATATATTTTTAACCTCACTGACATACTCTTTGCAGTTCAGGCATAGTATAGGCACTCTTTTGCTTGTGGGTTAAATAATAAGCAGAAGATTTGTGATTAAAATGGATGTTTTAGGCTTTTTAGTGTGGGTTCCCAGATATATATTTTTTTGTATATGTTCACCAGTGCTTGGTCTTGAAAGTAATGCTTACCTTGGTACCTTTCTCCTTTCCCAGCTTGTACTTTCTCTCTGCAGGTCTTTGCATCATCCCGTGTATCCACACACTCAGTTTCTTGCTGGTTTTGCACGCGTGGTATTTCAGACAGGCTGATATTCATGACAGTCAGCTAAACAGCTTCTTAACTGAGAACCTTTAAGAGGAAAAACCAGTGTAAACTGCTAAGAGAAGCAGAATGTTTCAGTTTATTTAAGGAAAAGAATTTTTTTTTGTTTACATGGTGCAGCAATAAGTATCTAAGGGATGAATTGTGGGATGAATGACTGTTTTAGTGCTGAATGTGGTGATCCATTAAATGTCTTTGATCATGCTGAATTCCAGGCAGGACAAGCATTTTGCGTGTTCCAGGGTTTTCCTAGTGTACAATGGATAAATGTTATTTTTCAGATACTCAAAGGTTTTCTGCTAATGGAAAAGAACATAATCAGGAAAACACAAATTTTTGTTTCCTATGAAGAGTGCTGGACAGAATGCAATGAGTGGCTTTTGAATGCAAATCAATCCTGTGTAGCACTGCTGACTTCAGCAAAGCTATCTTTTATTCTAACTGGACGCCTGATGTTTGTGTTTTAAACTTCTTTGAAGACAGCAAAAAACCTGATTTGCTTCTGATTTTAGTTTTTCATCTGAGTACTCCTTCCCTTACCAAGTAAAAAAGTAAATGGTTACAGAAGGCACGCATTTCAACAATTTTAAATCACAATTTGTAAACGTTTTCTCTTTCATTAGAAATAGCTTTCATAACTTTTTATGACAATTTAAATGAAGCAGTTCCTTTGCCTAAGTTACCCAATGATTTGCCTTAGTGTGTTCATGTTATTCACTAGCCTAGTGAAGTTCATCAAGATGTTCTGATTGATTGTTCTGTATTGATTGGTCGGCATCACTGACTTGGGGGAAATATAATGATGTGTTGTAGTGCAAACCAAAAATAGTCATTTTTCTTTCTCTGTTCATCATTTGTTTCAAATCCTACAGACACTTATTGAAGTGATAGCTGTACTAATCACAATACAGATGTAAAAGAACATAAAGAATAAAGCAGAATTCAAGTTCCTCCTTGAAATTTGGTTAATAATTTCCTAATTTCTCCCCTTGTAATCTTAAAAGTCAACCATCTGAGGCAGAGGAACATATTAAGCACTATTGGAAAAAGAGGATTCCCTTTTCTGAATATTTTAAAGGTGGCCTTGAAACAAGAAGATGATACTATTTTATAAAGGAAGCAAATTAAGTAGAAGTACCTGTTTTTTAAAATAAGGAGCCAAGGGGAAGTTCCTCTTGGAAATTCTGTATTTATTTTTGTTGACCTGAGGGAAGAATATATTTAGTCTAATTATGCCCCGTAGAAACCATTAATGCTCTCCCTACAAATCAGGGGACTCAAACTTTTACAGCAGCATTCATAACATTTAGGGAGCTAACCAGCAACAGTAATTCAATCACTTTGCATCTGTTTGTATTTTGAGAACAAGGAGTGCTTTCCTTTTATTTAAGTGGGGGAAAAAAAAGTCAGTGAGAGTTTTCCCTCTTTAAGGCAAGAATAGTATTAAGTTTACAGGAGGTTGGGAGTTTGCTTTAATGAAAGTACCATAGTTAGAATTTCCCCTTGATTTGATAATGGACACAAGTTTTTTATCCTGTTCTAAGAAATGTATGTGTTTGTAGAGTGTCCTTAATGAATAAGATTGTATTCATGCATCAGTTTGGAAAAAAAAAATATTTATAGGTGTTTAGATTTTTCAAGCTGTGCTTAAAGAAAGCAACCACAAATACCCCAAACAAAATAACAAAATGGTACTGTGAGCACTCTTTTCCCATTATTTACTATTTTACATAATATTTGTAAATAATACAAATGAATTTGCTTGACAAGCATGAACTTAATTATTCTAGTGATACTTACCATTGGGATAGCCTTTAGTACCAGTTCATAAGAATACTTCTGGAGAGCAATAATTTTCTTTCCAAATGCATGCAATTTGATTAAATAGTGAGGTATAGTAAGTCTGATTCTGGAGTCATAAACTGTGTGGTTTTTATCTCTCAGTACTGGGCTGTAGTTCTACTTCAGGTTGAATCAGAAGGGGACAGAAAAGTGATCTGAATTATATTTTTTACAGCATCTGGGTGAAAGGTTTCAGTTCGAGTTTGAATTCCTGCATAATGGCATTACAACATTATCTGCAGCTGTCAGAGAGCATATTTTGCAAACTTTTGTTTCCACAACAGATAAACTCCTTGAACTTGGTGGCATTTTAGATTTTGTACTGCTGCAAAATTAGGTTGCTTTGGTGAAGGGCTGTGATTTTTTTTTTCCCCCTTTTTATGGAAATTCCTTAATCATGCTACTATGGACCATTGATTTTGGCTTAAAATTAGTTTCAGTAAGGATTATAACAATATAACTGATGATACTTCTCTGTTTCCAGACTTTAAATATGGGTGTGTGGGGTGGTTGCTCAACGTGAGGAAAATAATGCAACTGGCATTATTTTAACTGGACCTCCATGTGTTGTGCAAGTTACTTTTATACAGATATGCTGTGAGGGTTGTAATTCATGTGTGGTGAGTGGTGCTGCTCGGTGCTATTCATGAAACTGAAACTACAATGAACTTTTGCTAATACCTGCACTTTCACATGCCCTCTAAGAGTAGTTGTGCTGGGTTAGGCCAAAGGTTTGTAGCTCAGAATCCCTTCTCTAGCAGTCGTTCAAAGCAGGTAATCTAAGGAAGCGTGCAAAATTTCTATGTATTTTTACTCTTACACTAGGCTCTTTGCTTTGGAAACTGTGTGAGTTTCTTAAAGCTACAACAATCCGGCAGAAGGAAGTTCTGCAGTGTAATGATGTTATATGAGCAATTCTTTGAAATTCCTTAAGTCGTCCTGTTGGTGCTCCTTTGGCCCTTTGTTGGAAGAGGCAATAAGCTTCTGCTCCTTACCCAATCTCTGCATACCTCTCATGATTTTATAGAACTCTCCTATAGCAGTGTCCCCCAGTCAGTTATTCTTTTCCCCCTTCTTCCTTTCCATCCTTCCTTATCCTTCTTTACTCAGAAGAGTCCTAGAACATTTAGTGATGGTTGTTACATGCTTTTGGTCGCCCTTGCTGCCTTTCTCTGAAATTCTTACAGTTTTGTGTGTGGTAGTACTGAAAAATAATGGGAAGTAAAACAGTCCAGAATTTCTCCTTCTGCGAAATGTGGTCATAAATTTAGTGTTTTAAGCCATGTGGCATTGCTGTGGGCAAGTTGTGCTTGGAAATGTTTCTGGACATCTGTCTCTACAGCACTAACCAGTTTCAGCACTAGCTTCAGATAATTGTGTGTAATTTTCGGGGCTGAGAGTATCATAGCAAGACTTTCATGGACCTGCTACTGCAAAAGCAGGGGAAGGACTGAGTTGCAAACCTGTGCTCTTTCCATGTGTTGGATTGGGACATGCAACTGCTGCTGGTGTAATAAGAAAACCTTTCTATAAAATTCTCTTGCTTTCTAATCCAGAAAATGACAATAAAAGAGAGAAACAACGTCATCAGGGTTCTGGAGAAATGTTTACAGAGTACACTTGGGGAATTTTGGTTGGGTTTTTGGTTTTGGGACACTTAATTATCGCATTTTCCAACTATCTTTTTGTAGAAAAAACACTGCCTGTAACAAGTACTGGAGGATGACTCTGTTGAAATGATACTGTAATTTATAAATAGAACAAAATCAACCACAGTAGTGTTATACTCAAATCATCATTTGTTGTTTTCTGTAATTAAATTGGTCTCATAACTATAACCAGTTCTGCATCATCTCCTAAGAAAACAGTAGCATTATTAAAAAATAATAAAGGCCTTGTCACTTTGTCCAATAATTTAACACATTAAACTATTAATGTTTTAAACTATCTTAGTAGGAAATCCTATTCTTCAGGTCTTTTTTTTTTTTTTAAAGTAACCTCCAGTGACTAGTTATTTAGACAACATCCCTAGTCAAAATGAAAAGCATTACTTTGGAAAATAGTTGGCTCCCCTTGGATTTGTACAATAAATCCAAGGTTATACAATAAAATAATAAATATGCTGTCTTTATCATTAATTATTGAACGTTGGTTTTTTCTCTTCTATTGTAGTAAATCTTTGCATATACAGTTCTAAAAGGAAATCATCAGTCTGCTGCATATAAAATTGCCAGATACTATAATGCTCTTTAATATAGTGTACTCTTTGACTTTCTGATGTTTTATATTGTCAGAACTGCTGCAATGATCCACTGCTTTATTTTGTCTGGTCTTGTGACTGCAGAGCATCAAACATGAGCATTAATAAGAATACTTGTATGAAAATTAATAAGGACTGTTAATTCTGAATATTTTTGGCAATATTAGAGGATTTTATCCAGTCCATCAATGCTAACACTGATGTACTGTGTACTGATTTTCCTGATAACCTCGTAAAAAGAATAAAATCTCATTATATTTCCTAATAATCTCATTTAAAGCTTTTGAAAGATCTAGATAAAACGTGTCCACTGATTCTCCTAAGTCCATGATTTGTTTGGCATCTTCAAAATATTCCACTGGTAAAACTAGCACATGATACAATTAGAGAATTTATGTTGCTTTGTCCCTCTTTTATCCTTTTTCTCTGCAAATTTTTAAATTGTTTTAACTTTGCTGACCCACTATACCTTATGCTGAAATAGCAGTATTTACAGGCTCCAATTCTCATATGAATTCTCTTTTAGTGCCTCAAAAAGCCCAAAATGAAACAGAAAAGCATGAAAGAAAGAGGTCCATCTGTTTCTCTGGTAGAACTAGGGGCTAGAAGGAAACCCTTTATTTTTCAATAATTTTTGCACTTGCACACTAATTAGATGTTGTTTTATGACAGCATTTCCTATGCCTTAAATTGAGGGCAACAGAATAAGCAAATGAAAAAAGCTTGAAGGAAAGCATTTAGCTGTCAGTAAATCTGTGCTTTAGTATTTATTTGGCTGAATGTATAGCACAGTATTTCCATACTGTGAATGTTCTTAAAGGGTGTAAAAGCATGCATAGGTAAACAGGCATAAGGAAGGACATCAGCAGATATAGTAAGAGTTGAAGGGATATCTGACTCTTGCTCAGGTCCATAGGAAAGTTCCTATGGATTTCAGAAGGAGTGATTTATTACTGTTTCCATACACCCATCATTCCTTCCAAAGGCAGCCAAACCTGGTCCTTGACTGTTCTATTTAATTTGACTTCCCTGTTTAGCTTCAGAGACTTGCTAGAAAATCACCAGGGATGTAGAAGTATCTAAGAGGCCAATCTATCCCCTATGAGCATTTATTTCAGCTGGCATGACACCTCCTTTGCAGTGGCACAAGGGTCTCTACTGACAGCAGAACCAGTGTAGTGACTGGTTTGGACCAGACATCCAATTTATAATTGCACAGGCAAGGTTAGATTAGATATTCACACTCTGTGCTCCTGAGTGATTTCAGTAGAATATTATTTTTAATATAAAAGTTGTAAGCCTCTCCTATCTCCATAGACTGTGTGACCTCCAATATAATTAAAATTAAATAATATTATGCACTTATTGTACATGTATACACATATATACACAGAGACCCATCTAAATGTTGGGCTGGACAAGAAGGAATGGCTGAAGAGTAGGTTTATGGTTTTGTATGGAATGTGTGGAGTGCCTGCATGTCACTCAGGTCACTTCAACAGAGATTTCCCTGTGTACAAGTTTAAGATCTAAACCTAAGTTCTTCGCATCTGTAATCAGTGTCCTTTTTAAAACGTGGAAGCTGAACAACCAGTACTTATGTCCTTATGGAGGTAACTCGTGACTGAAAGAGTCAGCAGTTTTTAAATTGCCATCATTGATGGAAGTGCAAATGTAAAGATTCATTGTAAGCTTGGGTGAGCAGGTTGGGCATGAGAAATGTCATATCAGTTTTGAGGGTGCCCTCAGTGTGCTTTTTATCTATACATTGGCCTAGGTAGTCTAAAGATCAGGAATTTCCTTCAAAAGCTAGGACTCTTATTTTTAAGGTAACTGCCTTGCTTTCATGTAGTTTAATCCAGTAGATTTGATCTGTATTGTTAGAATATAGCCTATCCTGTTAGGATTACAACTGTTGTTTGCAAGGACTGAGAAATATTATGACAGTATGTTTTAGGTAAGGGGCTTCAATGGATTTAGAAAAGAAAAGGATCAGCTTAAGAATCCATTTTTACAAAATATAGCTCTATGAAATAATTTCTCTGTTGAATGGAAGCAGCATGAAAACATACCACTTGTTCACATTTTACCTTGGCTATTTGACTCTTGGCAGATTGAAACATCTTCTGGGGTGTGAACAATGAACCCCTGTTCTTCCAGAGATGTTTGTTTAATTGGCTTATAGATCCACATCCTGATGCAAAATTAACTGCTTCAAGCCCAGGCTGCTTCCCACATGATGTAGTGGTTACATACCCTATACTGAAAATTGGAAATTTAAATGATCCCTGAAGGGACTAAAATATATACCAGTACAACTACAAGACTTAATTAAAATTTGCCTTCAACCACTCATAAACACTATTAGATTAGATTTAGACAGATGGGACAGATTATTATTATCATTATGGGGAAAATACACTATCATAACAATGAACATTCTCCCTCATCTTTATATCCATTTATAAACCTCATACCAATAGAAATCCCCAAGCAAAACTTTGCTGTAATAAATCACTTGTCCGTAAAATTTTATGGGGTTGCAGAAGAACAACAAAAGATATATATACATTTTTTTTAAATCACAAAGATAAGAGGAGTAAATTTCTCAAATCTTGTCAAAATTTATCATATCACTCATATTGCAATAATTGCTGCAAAACCATCTCAAAATTACAGGAAAAATTAGCAATAGCCTTTTAAAAAATAGAATAGAGGTGGGGGTATTACTTCCTTTCTTAACAAAGAAAAAAGGATTAAGACCCAGATATTTCAGTTGATTGTGACTCTTTTCAGTGTTGTCAGCCCAAGGTAGATCTGGTTGTTGTTTTGTTTCAGTATTTTTGGACTGTCATGTCATACAAGAACGGAAAGCTTTCATGATTCTGCTTCATTTTAGATATAGACAAAGTGAAATGACAATCCTGAAAATCTGTTTACAGCCTTTGGCAGAAAACAGGTACAAATAGCTTTTAACTGTAGTAGTCCCATGACTATCATGAAATTTAAGAAGATGTGAGGAACCTCCTTTTTGCCACAGTAATTTTTGGCAGTATTGATTATGAGGGTTATTAGCAACAAGAGTTGTCCTGCTACTATGAATTACCACCAGAGTTTAAGATTGCAAGTATTTACAAAACTATTGTGGAAGTGCAAATGCATTTTATATACATTTACATGTACATACGTATATATCTGCATAGCTGGCAAAATGAGTTTTAAGATGCTTTGTCTTTTCCTTAGAGCCATTCAGTAGCTGACTGTGAATTTAGCATCATTACAAAGAAACCTGTATGTGGCTAGAGGCCAGAGGTAGTTTCTTGCTCTCCTTTAGTCATTATTTGCAGTCAAGGTGCCTTTCAGGAAGAAGGGATGACAGATTGATAATGTCCCCACTATCAGATCCACTGTCATGGGATGCACTTGTCAGGGGACAGCAGGAGACAGAGTGCAGGGGGATACAGGTGGAGCTTTTCCAGCATTGTAGCAAGATGAATGCACCTATTGTTGCTGCTCCCCTGCTTTTCTGTAGCCATTAGTATGACAGTGCTGTAAATGATTACCTGACATAAGACCTGTTTTGAAATTTTTCTCTTTCTTGAACTTGTCCTTTGAGCTTTCCAACAGGATATAGTTGTCTGCCGCCTCAATACATTGGCCTTTCTAGTTCAAGCTCTGCTACCCTTGTACTGGCAGAAGATTTGATGTACTTGTAAGAGAAGAAGGTAATATTTAGGTTAGATGGCTGTGTTAATGGCTGTGCGTGGCAATGGTCTGTTACGTAACAGTGGCGCAGGTCAGCAAGGTATTTATCAGGGTGAGGAGGATTGTCAATATAATTTAACACATCAATTTACTGTAGCAACATACTTTGCATGCTAAAGCTTTTTATTTTGCTGGTATGTTTCCCTCTGGATGCACTACACAAAATGAAAAGAGAAAGAGTTCACTAGTTCTGCTTGAGATGATGCTAGATATCATAGATCATCGCCGTGCATTACGCAAATTAAGTGCACTGCAATTGAGAGCAATCCATAACAGAAAGGCCAGATTATGAAAAACTCATTGTGCTTCCATTCTAATAACTGCTTGGAAAATATTGAGCCCTTCAGAAACTATTGAGAAATATTTTTGAATTTAATTATGTTTTTTAGGCTTTACTTTATAGCAGCTCATAATCTCATCAATACAGCACATTTGGGAATACTCCAAGAGAAATATTGTAAATTGTTTGGTAGTGTCCACAGAATGTTGCCGTATTTCCAACAGAAACTGTCCTCTTCACTCAACAAAATTTTCTACCTTAGCAGGTATTGCTGGCAACTACAAGTATTTATGACAAGATATTTGGCTTTTGATTTGAGATTTATTATATTCGCTACCTTTTCTAATGTGATGGTGCTTGCTTTCTTAGGTCAAGCTGGAAAAGAAATCCTCTCTTAGCTCATTAGCTTACTGGTAGCCAAGTGTTTTTTAAGGAAAGGTGACCATTTAACCCATGTTTATACAAGCTTATACTCAGCAAATCAATTTCTAAATGTATAAGGAGTTTTCTATATTCCTATTCCTGGGACATGGTCTAGCAAATTTACAGATGAGATAGTGTGAATTTAGCTCTAAGAGTTTTGTTTCTAGTTTAAACCAGACTAACAAAAGAAAATCCTACATCAGTGTAGAAGGTAGACTTTTTAATGGGTGTGGACAGAAAAATCTGTGCACTCTCAACTTTTTAATCTGTATTTCTGATTTTACAAAAACATTCATATGCTAAAGTTACTCAAGTTTTTTCAACTATTTTTTGTAATCCCCTAAAGAATGTGGAGAGAAAAATATCTTTAAGAAACAGAAAACTGCTATCACAAACACTGTATTAGTTGATGTGAGAAACCGGATGATGTAATGTGTAGACAAAATTTTTCCACAAAGCTAATACTGCTACTATAATTTGCTATGTTCAGAAATAAATACAATCAAAGAGATATTAGATTGTTTTTTGATTTTTTTGGGTTTCTTTTTTGCTTTCATTCTTACAAGCACGATAGTTGACTAAATTTTCAGAGCTAGACAAAGTTTATAATTGTGTACTTAATGAAATCTCTAATATTGCTAATGATACTTTTTTTTATATTTTTCCAAGGAGCTGCATAAACTCAGGTCGTGGATAGCTTTGATTTGTGACAGTAGTCATACTTATAGAGCTTGTTAGTCATTCGGAATTGTTTGTTTGGGCAAATTGTTAATGTCAAACTAATATAATTTTATTGATGTAATTATTTCTTTCATTATAACAGTGCCTGCAAGCATATCTATAGTTAGTTATATTAGCATTCTGTTCTAAACCACCTATTTCAAGGGTTTATAAATTAGCGTTAGAAACTTGCTCCAAGCTAAGTCTTCATATATAAAGCAGAAGCAATATATACAGCTGAGAGAAGTTTTAGAAGACTTAATCTAGCTGCTTTTTCTTTCTTTTTCTTTCTCTTATCTTCCCCCCATTGTTTCTGAAAGGTGAGCAGAAAGCCTGGAAGAAAAATGCCAACAAAAGTGTGCTTGGATGTATGGAGTTGAGAAAAAGGTTTTCTGCTTTGAAGGGAGGACATAGTATCTTAATGAAAATCCCTAAGTTGTACATTTCATTATGGTCATTCAAAAAGGATCATGACAGGCTCAGGGCTGTGGAATTTAAGCTTCCTCCATGAACAGCCATCTGAAAAACTGAATCCGAAGGCCTGAAGGTGTATTGGCATTTAAAAATTAAGTGTCTGGGCAGACATTGTTAATGAAAAGTGTGGGAAGGAATGTGTGTGAATAAATACAGCACAAAACCCATAATGTGATGCCACACTTGAAAGAAATAACCATACTGAGTTTTGTATGATAAAGAAAAGAGTAAATATCCAATTCTGTCAATTGTTGCAACTTTCTTTAGTTAAATCCTAGAATGAAAACACGTTACATACCTCAGGGGATATTAATCCAGGAAGCACAGTGAATGAATTCACATATTTCACACGTATGTGTAATTTTGTGAAATCATACGTGCAAATTTTGCAATCAGATTCACACTTCATACTGTCTTTTACATCAATTAGCCATTATGAGTAATGTGCATTTCAGTATGAGGAAGCCAGTGTGTTGGGGATCATTTTGCAAAATGAAGGAGAAATCTGCATAGTTTCTTGATGCAAGACGTTCTTCTTGGATGTGGCATCCATGACACGCAGCCTTTTTTGGCGTCTGTGTTATTTTGTTCCAAATATCTGTTTGTTAGTTGCATATTGAAAAATTGAAAGTGTTGTGAGGGCTTCTATTGGTCATTTCTCAGTCATTTCCAGAGTGAATAAGCTAAACTTAATTTAAGAACAGGTGATGGAGGTTCTGCAGGTCTGGTTTCACCTTGACTTTCTCTCCTCCCGTTCTGTGGGTGAACAATCTCATTATTGCTTGCAGTCTGACACTGTGTCCTTAACATCACCCAGAAAGGTGAGGTAACACAGAGCTGTGCATCAACTATGATGGGAAACATAGTCAGTAAAGTCCAGTGTCATTCCTGATTTTGCTTTTAGTTTGATCCAACCCTTGCCATACCTCTTCGGAGGCTTGTGCATTTTACTGTGTGCAGCCTTTTTGGGTTTTTGCTGGATCAGATCACAGTTCCCATGGCTGCCTTGTTTTATTTCCTTGCCTCTTTCAGCTGTTATACAGAGTTTAAGTGTTTTAAAATGTAATGTTTTGGCTGCTCTGGGTAAAACTGGGTAACAATTCTCCTTGTTTTGACATTGAGAGTGGCAACTGCTGATTTTGCTGGAAAGGATGATCTGTGTGGGTGACTCAGAGTAACTGTGTCCTGTGCTGTCTTCTCTGCAAGACTGAATTTATATACATTTATAGCCTAATGTTAGGATGAGCCTGGTTTTTGCTAACAGCTGTAGCTGACTGGTTTAGGGTCTGGAAAGCACCAAGACCCTATTGGGCATATGGTTGGGAGGAAAAGTGTCTTAAAGCTGTTTTCCACTTTCCCACAAAGACCTGCTTCTGCCCTCTTCTGTCAGAGCTGAGGGTGGACCAGAAACCCCCTGGTATCCCCTCTGGGACTTGAGTCAATGGCTCTAATATGCTTAGTGGTTTGGTTAAATGGTTCTTTGTTTGCTCTATCAAAAGGCAATAGCAACTCCTGAGAACAAAGATACACTCCACGTTGAGAAAGTTTCTTTTCTCTTTTGTTATTGTCTATTCTGCCTGCTGTTTGGAATGTGTAAGATGATTCTGACAAGCTTGATATGTGCCAAAACCCAGCATGCCCACTGGTGGGAAGATTATCATCACCCAGATATAATAAAAAGCTTCTAGAAAAGTGCCTCTAATGATGGGCTGCTTTTCTGGCACTCACAAGGTTTTCTATTTGTTTTAGCAGCACCCGCTAGCACAACTGAAGCTAAAGGTCTGTTAGCATTTTCATTGGAAATTCATTCTGGGACTTTATAACTCAGCTGGAAAATTTGCTTTGAACTCAAGAGCCACACAGAAGACTTTTATAGAGTCTCCTTTTTATTTCCTTGTATTTTTGCGCTGAACAGAATTAAGCTATTTAGTTAATAATAAATAAATGGGAAAACCCCAAACATGTTAGCTACTAAAAATTTCCCTTAGGAAAACATGTAGTATGTGTTTGATATCATCATCTGAAAACTAAAACAGTGTGTAATTACTTGTTGAGTCTGAGTTGAGTGCCACGGTGTTTAATCCAATGGAATACTATTCCTTGAGAGCAGTAAAAATGTGCTATAAGGCACTTGCTTACTTTCCCACCTCAAAAGCACAGTTGTGGGTTTTGCAGTTATAGTTCTGATTTTGGATGTTATAATAACTGTTCAGAAGTAATAATCACATTTTATTTCAGACCCTGACTGACTCCTTTGTTCTCAGCAGTCAAACATGCTAGCTAAAGTGACTTGACTTTTTTTTTTATATTCAGTGGGAAGTAAACAGACAATTGCTTTTGAAAACTTAGTATCACATCTTAATATCATAACCTTATTATTACACTTATCAAAAATTTCAAAATAATATTCAGATACCCATCATAACTAAAACCAATTAAAATAGATACCATTTTCTTTACACTGTGGTAGAAGAATATTATAAATGAATATGGATTTTTTACTATGTACCTTAGATCTTTTTGGGTGTGGAAAGTAAACTCAAATGATAAACCTGAGACTAACTGTGCAATTAATAAATTAGTGAAAAATTAATTTGTATTTAATATAAAGTTAGCAAAAAAATATTCCCAATGAGGTCATATCTGTTAATAAATAGGATACTGGGACTTCATCATACTACATATCTCTGATTTTTTTTTTAATTATTATTACAGCCTCAGATTAATATTTTGAATGCATTAAAATACAAACATTTTTATTGTTCTTTCTACCAAAGCTGCTTACCAATGTGTAGAATTTGGCTGCCAGTATTATTGATAAAAGTCTGTGGCATGATTACAGTATTTATATGATGTTTAGGGTATAAACAGACATATCAAAATCTGTCTGGAATGGGCTAAGACCAAACATATTTGTCATTGATGCTGACGGCATTGATGAAGACAATTCCCATGTTCCTGTTTAAAAGCTGTAATCTTTCTATATATGTAAGCACAAACACGTCAGATGAGATCATCTCAGTATTACAGGGGAGATAATGAAAAGGCTTCTTCCTTCAGTGGGGTCACCCCGGGGAAGCTGCAGCCAGCTCAGTGTGGGACATCAGCCTCTGGCTGCCAAGAGGGCAAATGGCATCCTGGGGTGCGAGAATCACAGCACCAGCATCTGCTCAGACCTGGTGGTTATCCTGCTGTGTTCACTGTTGGTGAGCGCTGTGTGCAATTTAAGAAGGATAAGAAGGTTCTTGAATGCCTCTAGAGGAGGGCAAGTGAGCTGGTGAATGGGCTGGAAGGCTGTCCTGTGAGGAGCAGCTGAGAACTCTGGGTTTGTCTAGTTTGAAGAGAAAGAGTCTGAGGGGTGACCTCATTGCTCTCCACAGCTTCCTGAGGAGGAGACCTGGAGAAGTTGGTGCTGGACTCTTCTCCCGGCTGCCCAGTAGCAGGATGCATGGGAATGATTCAAAACTTCAGCAGCAGAGGTGTAGACTGGACATCAGGAAGCATTTCTTTATGGAGAGGGTGGTGAAATATAGGCTTCCTAGAGAGGTGGTCGATGTCCAGCAATTCTGCCTGTGTTTAAACAGCATTTGGATAGTGCCTATAAATAATCTACTTTCACTTTTGGTCACCCCTGAAGAGGTCAGGCAGGACTAGATGACCACAGCAGGTGCCTTCCAACTGAAATAGTTCTAGTCTATTCTATCCCTCTGTGTTTCACTAAGCAGCAACACAGTATGTGTTATATTTATGCTCATAAATGGGTTTCTTTCTTCAGCCAAAGCTGCGTCTGCAAGCGTGTGACATTCTCACCATGTCCAAGAGCAAGTTCAAGCACTGTGTTTGCTGGTGTGGGACCCTCTTCTGGGATGGTAAGAGAACGCTCTTGAACAACGAGCTTGTGCCTTTGCACAGTGATGGATTACAAACAAAATCAATATTGGTCATTAAGACCCCCCCGGCTGCTTTTCAAGGTGGTGCTGCTGATGCATTACCAAAGTTATTCTGTTGATGGAAAAAGACAGTTACATAAAGAGGATTTTAGTAACTACTTTTCCATCTACACTAACTGCACTAAGTGAGATTTATTTTGTATACACTGCTGAAATTTGCAATAACATAAGTAGCTCAAAAATCTAATATTAAAATCATGCCTCTCTACAGCTTCTTGCAATCTTATCCATTAAAACCTTTTAACTGATGGAAAAAATATTGCCATCATGTTGCCATTGTGTAATCACAGCAAAAGAATTTTAAAATAAAGGTCATGCACAGAAACAAAAGATTTTACAAACAATTCAAGAGAATTTGAGTTTTGAAAATTATTTGAAATTTTAATGTCTAAGCAGAAATATCTCTTAAGTTAGAAAGAGAATCAAGTAAATTAAAAGTTGTCATTGTCAAGACGAGATTTTTCTCCAAATTTTTAGAAGTGTTGTTCAGCCTGCTCTGAAACGGTCACAAATTGATGGTCCCAGAGTGCCAGAAGCTTTCTTGGTTGATACATCTTTTAAAATTTATTGATATGTCTATTGCATTCCTGATTTTTTCTAGTAGATCTTGGAAAATGGCTGTTACTTCTGACATTGTGGTGTTTTTTTCCTTTTGGGGGTCTTATGCTTTCTTGTATTAGGAAGTAATGACTACTGTTCTTTAAAGAAAGTAGTTATATGGTTATGCTGTAAAAATTCCCATGTGGATCTGGAGCTTGCTTGTTTTGAACTCTTCCCCACACACTGATCTTCAAGGGGAATTATGATTTCCATGCTTTCTGAGGAGCGAGGACACTTAATGTGTTTCAGTAGCACAGCCATCAAGGCATGTTCCTGGAAGGCATATTCTTTAGCTTTAATTAACATGTGGAGAGATTGTTTTCAGTAGAAACCAATATAATGATGCTCATTGACCTCTTCTACAACCCAGGCCACAGAGCTTTGCAATAATTCTCACATCCTGCTCTTAACTTCTGGCCGAGGAAAATGAGCCTCTCTATTTGAAGTCTGTGATGATGAACAGTTCAAGTACATCTTTAGATAAACTCTTCTCATTGTTCATTATCATCACTGTTAATTCATTTTCAGTCTAATTTGTTTAGTTTATTTCTGGCCTTTAGACCTCATCATGTCTTCACCTACTTGAATCAGAAATCTCATCCTTGCTAAATGAAGTACTTTCACATGCTGACCAAATCACCTCTAAGTCTCTTCTTTGATCATTGAAATGGAAATTGCTGTTTGTTGTTGAGACATATATGAATATAACCTATGGATTTTAATTTTTTTTAGAGTGTGTTATGATAAAACTAAACCGAGATTCTTTGGTTAACTAAAGCATTTTGTCTGACATGTGAGAAATCTAAAAAACTTAGTGTTTTACATATTTAAAATATAATTTGTTTTCCTGACTGTTGATTATATTTTCTCTGGAAGCACATGTGTGCAAAGAAGAAAACAAATACCATATGGTGTCTGTTATAATATTCCTTTGAAAAGTTATGGCATCTCTCTCTTGAAACTTAGGACTTCCTAATTTCATAAATGCTGCACAATACTTTAAGAGAAAAAGTGAAAAAGGGCATGGAGCAGAGTTCTATGGGAATAAGTAAGGATGGCCAGAAAACTGGCTATAGGTTAGCAGCTTGGGGTTGTAATCACTTTTCAGATTACAAATTTCAGCAAAGCAAACCATACAAAAAGAACATCCCCTTGAATGGTTTACTGGAATAATCTGCTTTAATACATTTGTTTTCTGATCCTTTCACCTCCTTTCACTCCAATCAGTTTTAATGTGGAAACTGAAACCTACAAAAGCTGTTCAATTACAGTACATTTACCAAAAATATACTTGCCAGTCCTCCTGGATGGGACACAATTATGCAGAAGTAATTGGCAATTGGCAGAAGATAACATTGCACTTCTGATAGGGGCTGCTGTAAATTTTAGCCATCAAAATTAATATATTTCTGACTCTTCCTACAATAGCTGTTTTATTTATATTGATTTTTTGTTTGTTTGTTTGTTTGTTGTTTGTTTTTTTTCTGGAGTAATGGTATTTCTTTCTTCAGGCAAAGGATTTTGATTGTAATTTTAAACATTGAATAAATCCACATCTTAGTGACTGATAATATTTGATATATCATAAGATGAATGCTCTGATCAGGCACCAGCTGCAGTAGTTTCCAATACTGAGTCTGAAAATTTTATCTGTGTCCCAGGAAAAAGGGATGTCTTTCTTCAGGAGTTCAGTAAATAAAAATTTCATTTGAAATCACTCTGTGAAGCAGGGATCATTAGGAGAACGGAGGTCAAATATGGCTAAATAAATTTGCTTAATTTTACCAAAACAACCAGTTTTGTTCTTGCTATAGCCCAATAATTTTATTAAAGAAAAAAAGGCAAAGGAATTTATCTTAGATCTTGAGAAAACAGTGGGATATTTCTACAGATACCTCCTAATGCTTAAACGAATTCAAATTTTAAAAATACGCACAGCTGTATAGCTGTTACATCTTTTGTTGTTTTTCATGCTCACAGATGTCCTACTGAAATAGCTGAGAATGTGCAGATTTGGTTTGAATTTATGCATCAGGTCTCTGTTCCTACTGTTTTGTATTTAATAGAGTAAGCAATATTCTGTACATGTTTATGTGTAATGCTTTTATTTCTCATATAAGTAAAAAAGCCTCTGCTATTCCCTGTCATGACCTCTTTGATCTGTCTTCAAAGCACAATTCATGCAAATAACATGTAGCAAAATTTCATTTACAAAGACAAAAACTGTTTCTTAATATACATGTTTTAATGTAGTGCATTTCATTTATGTATCACCTATATATGCTAGAAGCTACTGAACCAAAGAGGTATGATTTCAGCCTCAAAAGTCTCAGCTTTAAACATTAATATGTTAAGAAATGCTAATAGGTGATGGCATGAAAAGGAGAAAATAGAAGGTGAGAAACAGCCTACTCAAAATTCTGTTGAATACCTCAGCAGGCTGTATCATACCTAGGTATTTTTAAGAGGAAATAGGAGATTATTTTCTCGTAAGACCTTAACCTTCTCCAGTAATATTGAGGCAGTCGCTGTTCCAGTGAGGAAAAGGCTCCTAATAAAAGGTGTTTTCTGCAATATGTTTCTACCATTTTAAGCATCAGAATAATCTGAAACCAGAGAAACTTGCAACTCCTAGCGAGAATTAATTTATGTGTTTATTCTTTGTGTTTATGCAAAGTAGGTTTGCAGTATTTTCACTCCTGATAGCAACAGTATGCATGTTTGTTAATGCACAAGATGAACTAGGCTACAATTTACCTAGTCTTGGTTTTGATGCTATGTAGGTCTAGCACTTATCCAAAAGTGAGAGCAACTTATTTTTGTCAATAGAAGAATCAGATAGAAATGTAAAATAGTTTAAGTTGAAAAAGACCCTGAAGATCATTCATTCTAATAATTAACTAAACACTGCCAAGTCCACCACTAAACCATGTTCAAAAGCATCACCTCTACACATCTTTTCAGTACTTCCAGGGTTGTTCCATCTTGATAGCCTCTTCTTTTAGATTTTTTTTTTAGCATAATGGAAATCAAAATATTTGTACGTGCTATGACATTTGAAAAAGAAAGTGACCACTTTGTCTCGCATTTGGAAATGTTTCTTTCAACTTTGTTTTCATTCAACATTCAGTATTATTTCAGCTTTTAAAGAACAGAAATCATTATAAAATGATTATCACTTGAAATAACATGTTCAAATCATCTTCATCTCTATATTAGTCTACTTTTATCATTGTTAGGCTGTTTTCTTTCAATGAAGGCTGTTGTTTTTGTTCTATCCAGTTCATCTTTTAAAGCAGAAATATTGCATTAAAGGGTCTTGAATAAAAAAAGCTGTCTCACTAACTTTCTATGATCCTTTCTTCACTGAATTCTAGAACTGCTTGTTTGCTTTAAGCCTCATAATTCATTAATATAAGGAAATAACTTTTATAGTGTTCTTCATTTAAGCAATTTTTTTAAATTATATGAGCTTGTATTTATCATTTTGTAGCAGTCATTTCAATGCCTTTTTGTCACAAACATGGAATTTATTCAGTGAGCTCTCTAGCTCAGCTTATGCTTTGGCTAATGTAGTCATCATCAGAATCTTCTGCCAGCTTAGATGCCAGAACTCTCTCTTGCCACTGTGCAGCCTTGCCACACTCCACTGCAATTTCTCTACTGCACCTGGCTTCAAATTTTCCACTGAGTTTGAAGCCTTCAGGACTGAGGCATGTCAGACTTGCTTTCTCTGAACTTTTCTTGATCTCCTTGTACTTTAGCAGCTGTTTCTCTAATTGACCAGGTGTCTGTGGCTAATTTGTTTATTAAAGAAAAAAAAATTGTATAGTATGACAATAGTTTCTTATAAATATCTGAAACAAGGAAACATTTTATGTGAAACAAGGTATTTCTTATCTAACATAATGATGTAGTGTAGAGAAATACAGTCCTGGAATGGTAGCAGATGTCTGGGGAAGGATAAACTCTGGAAGTGTCCAGAGTGCACTGCAGAGGAGAACTGCTTTGAGATGATTAGAGATGGGGCACAGGCAGGCACTGCAGACCCCTCAGAAATTAATTACTTATTCATTATTAAGAAATGAAGACCTGGAAACTGAGTTTAGGTCATTGTTGCAGGCCAATGAAGAGAAAGCAAGGTGTAAAACCAAATGTACCAAATGTATAGAAATGACTTCAAGTGAGTTTTAGACAGAAGCTATTGACACGTGATGAAAAGTTAACTGTAGCATCCTCCACTGCCAACACCAGAACAACACCACTTACCTTTCGACCCATAGCAAGTGTGAACTTAATATCAGGAAAAGAAACTAAGAATTCTGTTTGTAATATTTTTTACTGTATTTGTGTGAAAACTTTCTTAAATTAAAGAATTTTTCTCTTTTTCTGGCAGTGATTACATATGTACTGATAATGAATCTTGGATTAGGCTCAAGATTTCAACAACAATGACAAATTAGGTTATTATACTAATGTTAAATTCTTGGCTTTTTTCCTCTCCCTATAAACAAGATTTTGAGCATAATGCTCTGCAGTAGTCAACAACCATTTGTGTTTCAGACCTTGACTGATTCCAGAAACCTCTATCTTCTAAGTATGGAAAGACAAAGCTGTATATCTGGCTTACCAAAGAGATTCGATCAGAGTAAATAAATGACTCAGATGAGAATTTAAGAAGGAAAAGTTCATCAGCTCTACTTCATTGTTTATCCTTCTTGGGCTTTAGTCATTAACCTCCTGATGTTGTTTTTGAATTCACCCATTAAGTCATGGTTTTAAAATTCCCTAAAGGGAACTGAAGATTTAATAGTCCAGTCTATTCACATACTTAAATATGAATTTTACAAGCATCCATTCTGGGTGTATTTGTTTTCTCATCAGCAGCCAATCTTTTCTGTGAAGATGAGTAGTCCTGTTCTGATATTTAGATAATGGCATGATGACTTGAAAAGCAACATTTTAACTGAGCTTTGTTTGTCCTGAAACAATATTGTGAAACTGTTGGATCAGCTTGTATCTGTAGTTAAAAAGTTGTTCATGGAGCTTCAGCAGGTGTGTGATCATATCTCACTTTGGATAGGATGTGCTCCCAAAAGATGAAAAGTATTTTTATCCAAACAAGTAGATCACAGGTAGAGCCAATGCAGTTACTTTATGAAAGGATTATCATTGAGTTTGCACAATTGAAACACACTTCTCAGTCTTACTTTCACAGGGAAATGCTCTCGGCTGTCATTAAACTGTCCTGGTCTATGCCAATACAAAAGACTGACGCAAAAGTTTTCAATAATGAAATCTAAAGTAAGTTGAGATGATATTTTATGCTAGATAAGTGGTCTGAACTTCTCCATCTTGAAAGTATGAACGTGGAAGTTCATATTAACTTGACTGTTCTGCTAGATTCTTGATTGTAAAAGTTACAGGTTTCTATCAGCAGGCAGTTATGTAATCAATCGGGTGAAGTAAATTATTTATTTTTTAACTTTGCTTCTTGTTTTTAGTTGGTGGGGGCTTCTGTGACTGCTATTAACTGTGGGATCTTCTTTCATGAAATTACTAGGAATTGAAATAAATCATTATACCAGTCACTTGGAAAAATGCTCAATAATTTTCTCTTAATGTTTGTGTATGTCTTAAAAGTTTTTAGTAAAAACAGTTTGCCTTAGAGAAACCAAATACTTTTCTGGTATGTAGGGTATGGATTACAGAGAATTTGAAGTGGATGAAGAGGTTAAAAAACCTAAGCAAAACAAGAAACTTTCTGTGGCACCAAGGTGTCGATTTACTTAACATTTGTGACGCTCTAGAGATGGGGATGTTGCAGAACTGTATTGCTCAGGACCTCTGTGAAGGGTTCATGTTCAGCCAGTGTCTTCAGAGGGTGGAATAAATACCACAGGACTGACTCAAGTATTTGGATTTATGTGCCCTTGGCCTTGTGCCTTTGTGCACAGAGAGAAAATGTATTGCATCAACACCATGTTCTCAAGCAAGCAGAATTTAAACACTTTTTATATAAAAGTTCCTGGTTTATAGCAGATAGGGAGTCCTTGTTTTTTTAGAGTACTTTGCTAAGTAAAGAAAAGTGTAACATTGTGCTTCAGGCTATTTGCATCAGTTATTTGTTTCCTCATCAGAGACAGTACCTTTTTTTTTTAATAGCAAATCAAGCCCACTAAAAGTGGAGATAATAACTTGTTGTTTTTGTCGTTGTTGAATTCATGCTAATGCCTGCTATGGCAGCTGTGTGACACAGACTAGGTTCTTACTCATGCTTATAAAATCAAGTTGTTGGCACAATAGGGGTAGAAAACTTGTCTTTCCTCAGGTTGGCCCGGCTGAACATAAAGCTTTTAACTGAGGCTTAACCTTTAAGCAACATCTTTCCATCTAAATCCAGTAATAGATTCTAGAGGATTTTGTAGAGGGGGGTAAACATGTTGCCTGTCTTTTCTCTAATGGCTGAGTGATTGCAGTCTTTGCCGATGAAGTGAAAGTTCTGGCCAGATTCTCTCTGAGCAATCTCCAAATTACTGGTGACTTCAAACGTCCTTATGTATTCTGCTAAGGATTAGGAGAAAGAATTCAAGAACCATGCCAGAAAAGAGACTGTGAAAATAGGTACAAGATTCTGTGATCACAGCATTTACCTGGAAAAGAGGAGTCCTGCAATTAATTTCCTGAGCTCAGGATTGTTAATGAGTATTTCCCTATGACTGCTTAATGTAAAGAACAACTGCTAAGCTGTGCTGGCAGCAGTACCTGACAGAGCTCACCTTGAGTTAGCTGTGATGCTACATTGATAGAGTTGTATTTTACAAATGAGACACACCCACAACTTATTAATGCCCTGTCTATACTCACCAGTGAAATGGCAAATAGCTACAGTTGTCCTTCCCAGGATATCAATAATGGTGTAACCACTGCTGGGAGATAACCTCAGTTAAGGAGGAGTGCCATGCTAATATTGCTGCATCACTTTTACTGCATTGCTGTGTTTTGTGCAGACAATGGATTTTATTGGGCTCTCAGTGCTGTACCCCTCGGGGTGCACCCTCACAAGGAGTTAGACCTTGTCAGAGCAAACATTCTTTTTCTTTATTAACTCCACCATAAACTGAGTGTGGGTTTGATGTGCACGAGGATCAGATGAGAATAAGTTAAACAACTTGTTCCTGAATTTTCTCAATTAGAATGTTTCATAAAATCTTTTCAGGTATTCTGGATGGTTTGCTGTACTGCTGAACTCTTCTTTTTAACAAATGTGTTTTTCCTAGACTAAAAGGCCAAAGGAGGATACAATATTTTCATGTATAGGTAAAACCTAGTCTCCTTAACTTGTCACTAGAAAATAGCTGAAAATTCTAGAGTCTGAAAGAAGTTAATGGATAAGAGATTTCCCCCCCTACAACAAATCACAAACTTATTTTATTAATTTGTAAATAAAAAACCAAGTCTTAAAGTGGAAAACGAATGGTTTTCTTTAAGTATGAGTTCCTGCTGTTTTGTAGTGGAAGATAAAGCCAAGTCACTTTCATAATTTATTATTTTTAATTTTTGAGGATGGAAGAAGTGGATGTACTTCATTGTTTACACCTGAATCAAGAGAGCAGAAAATCAATGAGGGAAGGAGTGGTGTATCATCTGGTGAACTTAATAATTTCTTTCAAAGAAAGGGAGTCTGCAGCTTCTCAGTACCATGCCAGCTTTCACATTTTGATGAAAATGAACCATGAAACAAAAGGATAAAGAATAGCTGCATTCAATATTCATAACTTGTTCCTTGAAAGATATTTTTCCACCCCTATTAAAGTGTAGAGGGGAATGAAGAAGAAAAAAGGCGATTGCTTTCAGATTGATAGACTTCAGAGATTTTTTACCTCTTTGACACAACATGGCATTATGTACAAAGCACTCAGGAAAATATGCTTTGCTTTTGTTCCTCATTTTACGATGCCATGTTGAAGGATATTTAATCTTTTGAAAGCTGACTTTCATTTGTTTGCAATATTAATCTGCTGACTTTTCCCATGATCAGTTACATCCCAAAACACAAAAGGTCATGTAGTCAAAGGGATAATGAAGTGGAAAAAGATAAGAATGCTTTAAACTCTTTCCTTAGAAGAAAGATGTAAGGCACTTGGGTGAAACTCATGTCTGTAAGGAGGAAAACAGTGTGAAGACATTTATGTAGTATTTTCCCTTTATATTTGCTGTTTGTATGGGTGAATATGAAATAATAAAATTCAGAGAGAACATGGATATCTCTGCCAGTTTGTAGAAAAATGGCACCTAATGGAGTGATTTAAAATACAATGAGTTTCTAGCTAGCTCTAGTTCCAACTCATGGACACAAAAGTGTTTTCAAAATATCCTTAAGATGTAGATTTGCTTTGACTTTAGTCTGTGTTGATGCCCTTTATTAATTTTTTTCTCTTTTTTTTCTTTAATTACAAAGCATATTTGCATGAAATTATTTTGTAGCTTCTGCAACTCAGTCCTGTCTGAAGATCTTTGGCTGTGTGATACCATTTTACCATTCTAAAATGATACTATTTAAATTTCCATAGCAATAATTTGTAACATTGAAAGAAAGGGTATTGGATTAATTTGAGGGATACTCAGGACAGATATGTTCATAAGAAGGTGCTGTTAAATTTCTCCTCCACACTTCTCTTCCCAAAAATGCCTTTCAGATTCCTGTCCTCCATTTCCCACCAGAAAGCCATTGACTTGAAGCTAAAATAACTTAAAATCACAATTTGACTTTAAAAAAGAGAACTCTTCAAGACCTCAAGCTTCCAGTGCAAAGTTTTTATTTATGTTGCCCTGCTTTCTGTTCTCATAAAATGTGTAGGTCATTTTAAGTCATAGGTTTGTCCTGCTCCTTCTACATAACCCATGTATTTTGTTTCTCCGAAGAGCCATGATTCTGCAAGTGATTGCCCATGAAGTCTTTATCAGAATTTATTACTTTGTGTGTGATAATATAGTAGTGCTCTAAATTGTGTTTCTGAAGTAAGAAGACTAATGTGGGTTTTGTTTCAGACAGTTTGTGACTTTTTTGCAGATTAAAGGGATTGTAAGAATCTTTTGTGGCCAGTCAATCCAAGAGCTTTTCTTGAAAAAAAGAAGGTCCCATTTTCATAGAGACAAAAGCAAAAATAAGGGTTGTATAATGCAATAATAAAACACATTAAATGCAGTCTTTAGAGAAACATTGAGGAAAGAAAAAGATGTTACCTGCTGAATTTCTCAATGCAAAAAACCTCTTTTGTGTTGGTATCTGATAGCTGCTTGTGGAAAAGCCAACTATTTTGTATTTTGCAAAAAGATGGCGACATTTTTTATCACATGTGGTAAATTCTCTTTGCAATAATCATGGATTAATTTAAATAGAAGCACTATTTTTATTTCTAGGGTTTAAAATGGACGGTGTTGTATTACAGACTCACTTGCAATTTTGGATGATTTTTGAGGCAGTTACATTTTCTGGACAGGCTCAGGTAGGCAGCCTTATGGATAAGGCTATGTTAGTGTTTTTCTCTTTGCCAGGATTAGTCTTGAAAAAACCAGGCTCATCTTTTGTATATTCAGATGCTCATCTGTAAAAAGGAACCATTGTTTTTTCAGGGTTTAAATAAGACTAAGTTATTATATTAATATATAGACAATATGTGACTCTTAAAATACAATACTGCGAACTTTTGCATTACTTAAAAGGGGACCAATATTGAATGTTTTGTCTACAAGAAAGAATGCCTAGGCACTCTTGTGGTACCTTTTGTTAGGTAATTTGTTTTTCCACTATACCATACAGAGATAGGGAAGATGCCCCTGTTCAAAAACTGGATTATGGTTCAGAACATTACTTCTAATTTTTTTTTCCAAATTTCCTCCCCCCTGTTATTTCTAAAGTGCTTTTATTTGCTTACCCTCCAAGAATATTATGGTAGCATAGACAATTAAGGATAGTTAGTAAGGCCTGCATTAGCCTTAAAATGCCAGAATAATCTGATAGTGTTTCAGAAGATGTTCTGGTTGAGATACAGAAAAAATCATAAAAAATTTCCATATCTATTTGAACCTGGACTGGATTCCTATTTTTAAGGATAAAAAAAATGAGATGTATTTTTAAATCTTCTGGTGTGAAATGTATTTCAGTTTCAAAACTGTGTGAAATACTAAAATTAAATGAAAGCAGTCTGTTTACATGGGTTTTAGTGCCAGACAGACTCCAGATTTATTCCACAAGAGATATGGTAGATTTGAACGTGCAAGATTGAATTAATGATTTCTGTAAAGCACTTAGAGCACTTCATTTTTTATACAGTGGTATTTTTGAGGCACGGAGTGTAGTTGCAGGCTCATACACTTAGGGAAAGCAGGTTTGCTGTGAAAATCCTCATTGTTTCCTATAGTGGGGTTCTGTCTTAAGTAAATTTATTTCCACACACCTGTGCTACCCACCATCTTTATTGAACTGTGTTGTTTCATTCAAATGACTGCCCATACACTCATTCCACTGCTGGGGCAAGTGTGTAGCTCACTGCTTGAGCCCAGTTTCTGCACAACAAACCTGGGTCTGGAGATTGTTAGTGCTTTGTAGAGAAAACTCCAGCAGCGGTACTTAACTTTTCTCTCAACTATTTTTTGTCTCAAAATGTAATTTCATATTGCCTACTTTTATGAAACCTACATTTCTTTGCCATTTTAGTAAATTATCGCTAGTTACTGTTTTGATCTGGAAGTCTCTTGATTTTCACAACTGCCTCACAACTGCATACACACCTGTCAGGATACTCATCTCCTGCAAGCAAAGCCTGATGAGCAAGAGCCCAAAGAAATCCCATATCCCAGGGTCTGCTATGTCTGCGAGAGGAAGCCCAGTCTCAGATTTATCTCCAGGGTGTGTCTTTGTGGGAAGTCTAAGGTCCGTGTGCAGTCCTCCAAACCTCAAAGCACACGAGCTCTTCAGTTCTGTTTTGCAGAGCAGCAGCTTGAACTGGATATAGATACCCAGCCTGCTTTGACAAGGTGGAGAGCAGAGGCTGTTCCTGAAACACCCCTCCCTGTGGGTTCTGTGGATGGTAAGGGCTGACTTGGGTGACATGGGACCCTTTCCCCCTCTCTGTTCTCCATTCCATAAAGCTTCTCGCAGGCTTTCTGAACCCCTGAAGCCCAGAAGCTGGATGAGGTGTTCGTCAAAACTATGATATCCATATAACTGATGAAAATGTACCTTTACTGCAGCAACTCAACCCCAAATGCAAAATACCAATCTCATATTTTGAAGTTGTGCTGGAAACACAGCAATAGTTGACCCTTTTTTCTTCCAGGTACTTCTCCTGGCCACCACCCAATCAGTCTGTTGGAATGTAGCAGGAGAATCCATGTTTTTTCAAAGGGCTGGTATCTCAAATAATGTGTTTGCATGCCCTCTTATTGCTGTACAGTCTAGTTATTCCATCAAAGATTTTCAGTATTCAGAGTGAATACTGCTCTCCTTTCTAAGACTGCTGTTTCAGCTCACTGAATTGAGGTGACTTGGCTCACTACCTGTCATCACAGTAACTGAGCCACACAATCCTTATATTTCCCTTTCCTAAGGTACTATTTATGACAGTACATATTGTTTGCTGTTTTATTTCTATTTCATTTCAATATTATTATTCCTTAGGATTACACTCTTCAAGGAATTTGAGAGAATAAAGTGCAGTATTATTGTCTGTGTGCTACGAATGAGCTAAAATTTTTTTCACTCTGTGTCTCCCTGTTTCTTAGCATGTATTAACTGTAAAATAATTGTAAAAAACCTTGTAGAACTGTTTTATGTGTTTTCAGTAAGACCGTGTGTTCTTAAGGAAAAGCTGCTGGAATTTGTAAGGCTAAAACTACAGCCTAACATAATGATTGAGTGTTGCCTGTGTATACTGATGGTCATTTAATAATGCTGCATTCCTTTTTCTCTTTCTGGTTACTTAAAGTACAAATCAAATCGGAAGTATGGAATTTTTTATAATTTGTTGCTCTTAAAATGTCAAAATTTATGGAAGATTAGTTATGGTGTTCTATATTTTAATATGACTTACTTAATTTGCTCAGTATAATTTTCTCTTCTATATGTTATTTGGGATATATTTGCATATATCCTGAAGACATGTGTCTCTTTATTTGAGCTCTTACATTTTTAAAAGCTGGAAAAAAAGCTGCTTTGTCTTTTTTCTCTTTTTTTCCCTTAGACCATTACATCTTTTTTCTTAGTTCTATTACTAACTGAGACGAAAAAAGTCAAAAGATACATATTCTGCTTTTCTCACAGTGCACAGCCTTGCACTGTCAAAAATGTCATAGGTTAATGGTACAACTGAGCTCCATTTATCTTATTCTGACAGCTTGTCCAATGTTGTACCTCTAGCAATGGCATCTCTCCTAAAGTAAGTGACATTTTTAGCCTTTGTTCTTTTCATATGGTCCTATTAAAAGGATTTACAGTAATTCTACACTGTATTTGTAATATGCTGCTTCCTATTATATGGAATTGCAGTGGAGATTTTAGGCTAATTTTGTTCCATAGAATAATTAATACACAGTTGAAAATTAAAGCATCACCTTAGAAATCTGAAATTATAGGAATGGATTTTGTGAAAAATGATGGTATGTATTTTTAATTTTACAACCTTTCTATTACACGTTTTAAATTATTTATGGAAGCTAAAAAAGGCCAGCATGTGGTAGATAGCAACTTAATTTTATCCTCAGAAAAATTGTGAGTCCTAACCATTGATTACTTATTGATGACTAACAAAATGTATCAAAGTTTTTTTCTGAAGTGAGTTTTATACCAGGGCTAACAAAATCTGAATATTCCCTGCTAAAAACACTATATTGTTCCATTAAATGTTTTAAAATTGATTGTTTTGTCTCTATAGGAAATAGATATATGAAAACAAACTGAGAGACCCAAAGAAACTGTCACATTTTTGGAGATGCTTGATTAAATTAAATTTTACAGACTTAGATATCATTTTAACTTGAATGGCAGAAATGGTTGGTATTTTTACCCTTGACTTAGATGAAGCAGCAATAGAAAACAAGTGGTGTTTCAAATGCTCTTTTTTTAGTTTGGATAAATAGAGTGTTTGATACAAAGAGGGGTATTTATCTTTTATGGTCTGGGCACAGTGCAGCTTTATTGAATTCTTTGGAGAATAGAACAGTATGGAATATTTCAGTAGGAAGAGAACTACAATGATCATCTACTCCAACTCAAAGACTCTAGTCTTTTGAGTATGCCTGGGCAGGAGCTCTGGATGCTTCTGTGTTTTGGGCAAGTCCATTCCCTCATTAAAAATTAAATTCCTAACTTATAGGTTTGAAATAGCTGGTGTTTCCTTAGTGAAATACCTGAAATCTTCTCAAAAAAGGCATATCTGGTTAAACATCTCATTTTTCTTCTCCCTGTATTTTTTAAAATAGCAGACCACATAAACATTCCAAGAATATTTTGTAACAAATCTGGCAACTAAGAATATTCACCTCCCCATTTTTACACTACGTGAACAAAATTCTTTATTAAGTTTTCTGAATCAATTTTTATTCACAAATACTTAGCATTGGTTTACAATAACTTTTCTTTGTGTTTCCGCATTACTTCCTAATGCTTCAGTATTATTTCATAGATAGTGCAAAATTAATGACATTTCTTGGTAGTTTTAAATTTTCATGAAATTATTTGCATTTTATAAGGTGCAATACGTATTTCAGCACTGCTGATTTGAGCATCCAGGAGTAAAGAATGAAAGTAAGGGATGCTGTTTTCAGAAAGACAGTTCACTGCAGAGGAAAACATAACCATAGCCCATCATTACAGAGAACCTCATCCATCTCTCCTCAAAACCCAGCCAACCAGTTAAAAAACACCTCTTCCTTAAGGTTCATTTGTAACTTTTACAGAAATTCTATGGTTAAAAAGGTTAATGGAAGTGAGGGATGGTCTTTCTGTTTGTTTGCTTGGTTTTTTTTTTTGTAGCTTTTTTTTTTTTTTTTTGGGGGGGGGGTGTGTTATGTTTTTTTTAAACTAAGAAGTTATATCTAAAATTTGGTGTGGAAATTTGATCCTCTGTATGCACTCTGCATTAATAAGCTTGAGATCAAACCTTAATAATCTTAATAATGGATATGAGTTCGGCAGCCCATTTCAGGAAGAATGAAGCCATGCTGGGATGGATCCAGGGTCTAATGGCATAATTCAGAAACTTGTGAAAAACAGGCTTTGTGACTCTTAAGGAAGACCAGTCTGAGAGTCCACTGTGTGGTCAGATAGACAATAAAGGTGCAGTGGCTTAAAAAATAAAACCAACCAAAACAGTCATAAGCAGTCCTGATATTGTATGAGAGCTGGATCATGTCCTTTTATCCATGTTTACACAGAGACAGGCTGCTATGTCTTTCTCAGTCTTTCAGATAAAGGGCACAAAGTATCCAAGGTATACTTTGCCCAAATTTAACTGTTTTTTTTTTTCCTAGCATACATCAAATGAAGTTTTGGAAAAGACTGTCAGATACTATTACTTGTTGATTTAAAAATCAGGCCAGTTACCTTAAAAAGACTTTGATTTTTCATGCCAAGCTCGATGGCACTAAGAATAATCTAAGAATGAGGGGGGAGGGGGGAAGAAATGCAGGTTGTATGTCAGAAGTCAGGAGACATTAGTTTCTCACTTTCCCAGTCTCCCAATCCATCTTCTGATGAAGAGAGTGAGAAAATGCACTGTAGCCATCTAAGTGTAAGTATGTATAAAAGCACTGCCTTTGCTTGGCTGGAATTTATTTCCTATAATCAACTATGACAGATGAAGGAAAATAACTCCAGTCTTTAAGGTGATGTCATATTTTCAATGTACTTTAATGTAAATTATGTTGTTTTCTAAAAATTGAGCTACTTTTTCTTCAGTCAATCATTGCTAATAAATTTCTAGCATAATGGAAGTTTTATGACAACAACTTGAATTTCTTCAGCAAGCAGCAATATTGTAGATTGACATATGGTAATAATAACCAAAAATATTTTATTTCAGCATTAGTAGTAGTTTTAAGAGATTAATAAATCAAATAGGCACCTTGAGTTTTCCATTTTACATAAAAGTATCTAGTACAAATAGTGGGGCTGTATTATCTATGTCTTTTACTGGAAATTATTGTGAAGATATTTTGTATACACTGAAAATATTTGATATTATTTTCTGGATTATGGGGTCCTGCCAACTATAGTTTATGTAAGAATAATTAGATTAAAATTTACATTCACCAGAAATATTAACAGAGTATACTTTTCCAAAATGACTGGGTAAAATTAATGTTTAAATTAAGGAGTCTATGCAACAATAAATGTATTTTTTCAGTAGTATTTATGGATTTTTTTCCTTCCCAGATAATTTTTTTCCTTTTCTATCCTAATCACATAACCATCTATCAGCATCATATCATGAACATAATTTTTTTTTCTTTTAATTGTTTGAATGCCATCACCTGCAACAAACTGTAAAACTGAACAAGTAGATTCCTTCCAGAGTGAGTATTCATGCTCTGTCAGTGTCAAGAAGCCCCAGGTAGGCTCTCATAATTAGAATCAGAAGGAGCTCAACTACACTGTTACCCAAATTTTGCTGGTATGTAAATAGTTTAAATATTATTGATTATTTTAATGATGATTTTTCAGTCAGATGTTGATTTAAGAGACTCTGACATGAACCCAAATATAATAATGATGAAGATAACATTGGAAGCAAATTCATTTAAAGACAATTTATCAGGAAATAGTAAAAACTATGAATGTATAAACGTGTCCCCTGGATTTCACAGAATCACAGAATATCTCAAGAGTGAAGGGGCCCATAAGGATTGTTGAGCCCAATTGCTGCTCATAGCACTACCTAAAAGTGAACCATGACTGAGAGCATCAGCCACAAGCTCCTTGAACTCTGACAGGCCAAAGTCTCATGGTTTTGGATAATCATTGCAATAATTTACTGGTTTCTTTAACATGAAAACCTCTTTGTTGTTCTAGGTGGTCCACTTCTTGATGCCCCTACTGCAAGAGACATGAACATAATATATTCCTTCTCAGACTTTGGAATTTGTTTTCTTGGTGGGTTTTGTTGGCTTTTTTCTTTATTGTATGTCTTGAGGTCATGACAGTTTCTTCTCTTGGCTCCAGTCTTTGTGGATTTATTCTGCAACAGGAACATATTTTGTAGGGCAAAGTGACTTGGAAAAGGAGTGAAGGGCAGTAGGTGTGAGGTAGATCTATGGTCCTTTCAGAAATGCTGCACTGAATAATTACTCTATGTGAAAGTTTTACAGAACCTGATTAATTTCTCTACATAATATATACATGGTAGAGGAAGGAGATTTCAGCCATTAAAATGCAGACATTTCTCACTCAGTGGTAGGAAAGACTACCTTAGGCATCACAGAAGAATTTTGAAATTGTGGAGGAGAGGGCTGTCACTACTGAGAGCTGGAATTTAGCCAAGGAAAAAGAATAAACACGTATTCCTGGAAAGAACCCATATACTAATCAGAAAAATCACTTGTACTTCTCTGTCAATGTACTTCAAGTTCTTTAATACTTTTTAGCATTGTAGTCCCAGAATATGAACAGTCAGTCTGATACTATCTGAGCAAAAGGACCATTTCTGAAGTGAATTTTAGTTTATAGTAATCTTTCTTGGCCACATAAAATGAAATTTTTAAGGGTATTTTCTATAGAATCAGTGAGTTTGATTGTTTGTATGGTAAGTAATTTGATTACAGAACTCTTTTTTCCCCTTATGTTTCTCATTTTCCTCCTGAACTCAAATCTATGATTTCAGAATATAAAAATTCACAGAAATCTATGATTTCAGTTTTTATCTTCTTTTGTAGAGTTCAGTTTTTGTTGTGTCATCATGTCACAAACAACCATTTCTTAGTAGTATTTGGGCTCTCCAGTAAAAGCTCAGTATTATGCTATTCTACATTTCATCTTACTCTGAGGAGCAGAGGGATTGTACTGCTCTGCCAAAGCCAGGGGAAGTATATATTTGAGCTCCCTGTTTGATAATTTGCTGCTTTAAAGCACCCCTTGAAAAGAGGTTTTGCAGCTCCATCCACCCAGGCCTGTTGCCTTCTGAAGTGATTGATGTTGCTGCTGTGTCTGATCGTAATCTCCTGAGCCAGTCATCCGTCACGACTCAGTAACAGAAATCTCTCGCAGGTATTTATAGAAAATTAGTTTATTAATGTATGCAGGTATTAATTCATGTGAAGTGCAGGCAATGGAGGTGTTCATGTCAAACCATTGGCCGGCCGGTGAGGGGCTTGCCCAGGGAAGGTCAGCCAGGTAGGGAAAGTAACTGCTGGTCACAATGGAAGAAATATTGCAGCTCCAAAGAGGGGTGGGAGGGAACTGGGAGGTCAGAAAGTTTTCCTGAATGTGTCTGAGGTAAGTAGGTTTGTGCAGAGGGAGACAGAGACCTACTCGGGTTTCTGGAGAATCCCCCCTAAGCATTATAACTATGAAATCTTGTTCATTAGATCAGTGTTTCCTCTGTGGTATCAACCACAGAGATGTAGGACATGCAGGCTAAAGGATTTTTTTTTTTAGAGAAGAAAAAAGATCAAACCAGTTGAGTACAGGCAGATATTTCTAACCAGCATTCTAATTCCAATCTCAATGTAAATAGCTGAGCCCTAAATACTCATTCATTTATGCACTTCCCTCTTTTTAAAAATATTTTAAATTCTTCAGTCTATTCTGAATGTTGAAAGTAAATATTTTTGTTCCAAAGAGATTTTAGATTAGACTAATAAGGCATCAGGACATATAAACATTGCCTGGTGGAAGAAAATCCTGCTTTTGTAATCCCTGCTCCAAAATTATTTGTAGGATTTTTGTTTGTTTTTAACCCAGTTGCTAAAACACAAACACTCTGGGGACAGGAATCCACAGTTACCACTTTCTGGTCAACTTCTTTATTTAGATATATTTTTATATCTAAATAATATATCTTTTATATATTTGTGAGAAAGCTTACCACTTCTTGTTATCATCTCTTGCTCCTTCTCATCATCAAAGCTTTTTCACTGCAAAGGCATGCTTCAGGCTCTAAATTGCTGGAAATACTGTTGTCCTTTAGTGTGTGCCTAATTTGTGGCCTTTAACTTTCCATAAGCTGACTTATAGAAAGCCTTCTTCCTTGCCAGTGGTCTGTGCTGAATCCCACAATAAAATGTGCACCTTTCCTCATTTATTGCACTGACTTGCACAATTGTCAACTCTCCATTTGTACATCTCATTCTAGACCCTCTCCTAGCACTGGGAATCTAGGTGTGGTGGCACTTAGTGCTAATTGAATGTGGTAAGAGAATTAACATCAGCAAGGTTCATGTCTCTCTAATGTTGCTTGAGAGACCATTATTGTTATTGATTATGATCAAATGTCCTATTGTCAATGCCGAAAAATTATTGTATTTTCCAGCTGATGAATATATATGAGGTAAAAAAAATGTTCATAGTTATTCCCTTAGGAAGACAGTACAGTGATTGCCTAATAACATTTTTTTTCTCTCTCTATAACAGTGCTAAAACATAATTTCGATGAGTGGACTCAATGTCAAAAGGTATGATTTGCCAAGGCAATGAAGTGTGGATATAAATATATGAAATTTTGCAATTATTTTTGCAGTTATTGGTTGAACAAGTTTCTGTTACATATGAATCCTTTGCACAACTGTGCAAAACTCTAATTTTTCTCTACAGGGATTACTTACTCCTTTTTGGTGTTTGCGTGTGTTTGGATTTTTTTTAAAAGTGTATTCAGAAGTTTTGGGGTTATTTTTAGAAGAAATTAAAATTCCATTCAGACTTGAATGAGTTGATGTCATCTTGCAACCTGAAAATTGTCTCTTTTGGAAATATAGACTATCTAAAAAATATTTTTAGGATGTGAAATAAATTGTGAAATCATTTAAATTAAGAGCAAGACAGTTTGATTTTTAAAATCAATTGTCATATATACAAATAATGATTTTTACATATGTAGGCTATGACAACTAAGGAATAGTCTTCACAAATTTTGATGGTTTTATCATATTGAAAATAAAACTAGCCACTGGGTGATCCAGAAGTGCATTGTTTTTTATTATGTGGCTCTTTCAGTATTGTCCATAAAACATGGTAACTGCTGAGGTAATGTATTCTCACTTCAAGTCTGCAGTTTTGTTTCCTTGCTGATAATTACTGTATGTACATTAAAAACATAAAATAACTGTGTTTCTTGCTGGACTAAGGGGATGTATACAAAGAGGAGGAAGTGGATAGTGTGGGATGTCCTTGGGATGGCTACTGAATGTCCCTTATAGAATCGTGACTTTTCTGAAATTCCAAGTTAATGAAGCTAAACTTTTAGTAATTGCTTTCATAACATGATTAATGGTGGCATGTTTGGGCAGTTGGGCTGTGACCCAGCAAAACACTTTAGCACATGCTTATCTTTAGACATGTGGGTAGTTTTGAGGAAATCAATAGTAGTTTCACTGCTAGGCTCCATTTTTGCCTTGTAACACTTCGTTGTATTGGGATTTCGAGAAACAAGCTAAATTCTTGAATATGCTCTTGTCTTAATTACAAAACATGTTTTAGTCATGCATTTGACAAGTTTTAATTAAAGTAGTTTTATATAAATTATATGATACTTGATATATGTACCCAATATACATTTATGTGCTTAGAATTTATCACAATGTCTTCTCAGTATATAAATGTTATTGTATTTATGTTCCATAAAAGCAATGAAGTCATAATGTTATCCCATAATAACATTTCATTTTGATGTTAAGTCTTTGGTGAAAAGTGTAGAGAAGTATTCAGGGCTCTTGCTGAAGTACCACTTCAAACAAACTGGAAATCAGGTTTGTGTTTTCTGCATATGTAATGGAAGTCTAGTCATTTAGCCTGGGTTAATATCCCACAGAACTAGCTCCTCATTCTGATGTAAGTGAAGTAAGTGAATGCTCAATATTAGAAATATAATAGGAATCATAATGGGGAAACTGAGTTAGTACCAAGCTCTGCTGAACCAGAAAGTGCTGTTTTATGAATGGGTTTTTGCCACCTTGTTAAAAAAGTGTCACATTTCAGCAGGAAGCGTCATTTATTTTTCATGAAACCTGAGTATCTCATTTGTGTGCGTTAAAATGAAAAACCAAATGCAAAGAAATGGATGTTTTAGGCTGTGAAAATATTTCATGAATTTGATAATGAGGAATTACTTTAAGTTGATTACTGAAAGAATTTTTTTAAAGAGCTAGGGCTGTACACACAGGGAAATGTTCCATTAATGTTCCAGTGTATTGACCTCAGGCACTTTGGAAATGCAGATATTTGGATCAGCAGTGAGAGCCATTCAGGGAGACTAAACTTCTGGATACTTAGATTTTTGAATGGGAATTTCAGCTGTGATATTTACTTCAGCATAACGTAACATGGCAAATCATTCACATAATTCATTCAAAAAGGCAATGACTGTATATATAAACTCATGTGCAATGTAACAGAGTTTTATATTGTATGTGTGCTATTTTATACTGGCATTTAAGGGATAATAAATCAATAACTAGGATGATTACAGAAATAATAGGAAATTAAAGGACTTATAAGAATTATGAACTTATCTATCCTACTGAGATGCAGTCAGAAGTCTGGCAGCTGTAGAGATGTCCTTCTACACTGACAGCAGAGGTGGTCTGCCTCATATGGCACTTCCACGGCCAAGAACACACTTGGAGAATGTGTTATGAACTAAAAACTCATAATAGATGAGTGTTTTATAGATTGAAAAAGATGTGGATGCCCATTTCTTACATGCCAGAGGTATTTTTTCAGTTAAAAATGGAGCTGGCTTTGTGTGATTTTCATTTTTTAGTCAGATTCAATTTAGAAAGACTTAATGAGGTTCTGACTGGAACTGAAACTATGTTGTGCATCAGATACTCCCTTTTGCAGGGGGTCACTGTGGCACTGAATTTGTGTTTTAGAATGATGGTATTTGTATTCTCATACGCATCTGAGCTCAATGCACTGGCCTTCAGACTCTTTCCTAGATTCCAGATTGAGGTGCTTTTCGATCTGCTGTAAATTTCAGGAAATTTCAAGAGGAAAAATACAGAAGAATCGAATTTTTTTTTTTTCTTTAACTGGGTATTTCTACTTGCATTTTTCCTTTTAACAACATTTAAATCACTTTAAAAATTTCCTGCCAGAATTGCATTGAAAGCATTTTAGCGCATGTATGTTTAAACTGCTTGCATTAATATTAATGCTGCAGATGAAAAGAGTTTCAAACTGTTATGGTTAATATGGGTAGTCAAAGAATTTTTTTATAGAGATGGAGCAAAACAATGAACTGGCTAAATATGAAATTATAACAATGTGGCTTGAACTTCAAGATGACCTGATGCTTTTTTAGCATAATTTGCCTGAAACACAGAGAAAGACTTTAGCTTTTACATTCAGGGAAAGAGATAATAGACTTTCCTTAATGACTCCTAGGTCACAGGGTCATGTGTTCAAATTAGCTATACTTGCGTTCTAGATGAATAAGATTGTTTGAATTCTGCACTTAAACATAATTACTAGTAAGGGAAACAACTGATGTTGATACAGTTTTGAAGTTTAGATACCAAGTAGTTTACACCTCAAAAATTTTTAGAAGGCAAAACTGCTTCATTAACATTATGAGAGGTAGACTAGTTATGAATTTGACATTATATAGTTTGTATACAATTGGTATTTGGTATTTTGTTTGGCATTGGTATCACAGAAAGGTAACAAAGTGCAACTGCCTCCAATACCTTCTAATAGTCAGACTATAACATCTGTTCTCATGTTTGACAATACTTGTCTAAGAGAGATGCTCCTCAGGACAGGTAAGAACCCAAGTAATTTGTCCTCAGATTTTTGAAGCCCAAAACCTCTGTCTGTGATTAAAACAGCTGATAGTGTATTTGCAAAAATAAGTTTTGTCTCTTCCCTGGTTACTTTTTACTAAATGCTTCCCTCCAACACATATTAATTAATGTTTGAATCAGTGAGGTTTGAAAATAAATTTCTTACCCTGGTTCTGTGAAGTGATTTTGCACTGTATTTTGATAAAAACTCTTTCAGTTGCAGGGGTTGAGGGTTGCAAATTTTGATTTGATAGCCTCCTTCTGCTCTCCACCCTTCCCCAGAAAAAGTTATTCTATCCATGCAGGTCACAAGCTGTTCGAGGCATTTCCCAGTTCAGTGCAAATATCTGTGCCTGAGGTTTTCCAGTATGTGATCTGAGAAGTCTGTAGATAGACTTTAGGAGTTTTGAACCAGGGCAGCCTCCTGAGAACACTGTAGGAAAGGAATTTATGACACAGCAGGCTTGAGGCATCCATCATCTTTTAGAGTTGTCTTTGTGGCCCTTTACTGCAGCCCATACTGTTTTACACTTGGGCATGCAGTAGATGCCAGATTTTTTAATATATGTTTTATATGATGTAATGTACCCCAGCTTTAACATCTCCTCAAAGTTTGACCCTCAGGCATCTTAAAGTGTTGAGACTCTTGGAAGGAGTGTATTGCACACGTGGGAAATATTTTTTTTTATTAGAAGGAAAAAGCCATAATTAGTGCTTTAGCTATCTTGTTAATTCCCTTTTACAACTCAGAGTGATTAATGTGGCAATTTCTAGATATTTAAAATGTAAATGAAAGTGTTTAAATACCTATTTTATGAGAGTTTTTAAAAAAATCAGTATAAAAATCAATCACCAAAGTAAAAGTAAAATCATTCAGGAAAAAAATACATGCAGATAAACAGAACAATTGCATCCCAACTTTATCTAGAGTTTGTAAAAATAAATTGCAATGTTAAACTCACTTTCACAGAGTTGCTCTCCTTGCTATTTTTTTGTTAAACGTGTTTGTATCTCAAAATTTTGCACACTTCCCATGCAGTTACTACCTTACTAAATGTGCTATCATAAAATTTGTTCTTTTATTCGTACACAGTAAAACACATCAATATTATAATATTACATATTATAATTTATTTTAATCTTTGACTGTCTTTTTAAACCCTTGAGTTTTCAAGTTTTAATTTGATCTCACATTTAATATTGGTTGTGTCAGACTTCTTGGATGGAGCATCTTGTAATGGCTACTTTATATTTGCACCTTCAGCACTTAGAAGTATAAGATAGGGAGGAACAATGACGTAATTTGATTTTTTTTTGTGTAAAGATTTTATAGCAAATGTTTCATGGACTGCTATTGATATTACTAATTGCTATAGCAACAGAAAGTTGTATTAGTCACACTTTTCCTCATTATTGTCCTGTATTTCTATGAAGATGCTACTTAAGAAAGCTTAGAATGGCTAAGATGCTTCCAGCAGTTCTACTGCACTGGGACACAAATCCCACATAAAATCTCACATAACTTTGATGTTTGTTTTCTGCTGTATCACACTGCTACAACGCTTGCCATATGTAATCAGCAATGTATTTGTTCTGGCTGCATACTTAGGGCACTTTGTTTTCATTCAACAACTTATCTACAAGCTTTCCAAATCCCCGGAGAGATTTAACAGTTCTATGGGATCCAGATCCTATAAAACAAGAGAGGAAGTCTTAACTGTGGAACTGTTAATCTTTCTATCCAGGAAAATGTGGAATCTGCAGTATTTATTTGTTATCTTTGTTGCCCAACATAGTGTGATTAAGTAACTGGTTTTTTTGTTTTCCTAAATAGGGCTTATTTTAGGAAATAAAGTAGTTCTGTGGCCTCTATTTTCTCTTAAAATAATATATAGAATTGTGTTAGGCAATTTTTTCTTGTTTCTTGTTAGTATCAACCTTTCTAGAGAGTTCTGTAAGTCCCAAATCTAGCATATCTGTTTTCTTTAGCTGAGATACAGCTACTCTGGTGTTTTTCAATTTTTCTGATGTTTCAAAGACCTTTAGGGGCATGGGAAGATGAAAAATAGTCTTTGCTGTGTAAGTAAATGTGATCAGAGTTATTTGTAACACATTTCAGATTCATAGTCTGAGATATTACTTAGCAATTTGGCTCAACTTCATTTGGTCAAATGCTGTCGGATAAAAACTAAACCCACACAATTTAATAAATTTGCTTTCTGGAACTTGTACATCTAAAAAAGTGTGATGGCTGTAATAGATTGTTATTAGCACTGTAGCTTATGCTGATGTGACCTTAATTCCTGTTGCTGTATAGAGTGGGTTCTGAATTAAGCATTTATTTGAAGTTTTGTAGTTAAACTTGTCTATCATCTCACTTAACAAATTAAATCCCATGAATTTTATGCTACAAAAGCAGCAAAACAGACAAGGAAAGAAAAAAAAAGATAAAATAGTTTATTATTGCTAATGCAATTAATAAAAATGTACTTTTTTCTAAAACAATTAATAGAAGAAATCTGTTCATTTTTCTATTTGTGTAATCCTTACATTCCTGCAATCCTTACAAATCCTTACAATCCTACATCCTTACAAATCCTTACATCTTTTGCCACTCCATGATTACTGAACAGAAACTCTTTCCTGGCTTTAAGAAAAAGAATATAATATTAAGAAGGAAAGCCTGTAAATTAAACACTACAAATCACAGATTTATATCAAAATGTAAATCATAAACCCTCTAAATTTCTCATTTCTTCACCTTAAAACAAAGTTTACTTCTTAGTAGTTTAACTATTTTAAAGACTGCTTTGATAGTGTAAAAATGTTCATGGTGAGATCTGTATTAATAAATGTTCTTTTTAAATAAAATAATTACTTCTCTACAGAATAAAATGATCTGTAACTAGAACTTTTTTAATAGCTCTCCAAAGACTGCTTTCTGAAGAAAACAAAAGTTTTTTGAAGTTTTTTCCTTTTTTAGTGCATCTGAAAAGTTTATATTGATGTAAGTATTTATTAGTCTTTTTTGGAGTGGAGGGGGGAGTTGACTCAATCACATTTGTGGCATTTCATGCAAACATCAGACAAAAACCAAAAATGTTAATGATATCTTCAAAGGTTGATCCACACATATGTTCTGCTTTTGAAAATAATAGACCTTGTTTCATCATGCCTGTCTTCTGTTTGCTTTGGAAATAAACCAAACCAAGGTGGGAGGTGAGCTCCCCCCATCAGGTGTCAAGGTGTAAAGAGAAACCAAAAGCAGATTTAGAGGGACTTAACACATTTTTCAGTTTAATTCATAGAATATTGTTTCAGGTTCTCAGCTTTACAAAGGCCCTTTAGCACTGAGAGAATCAAAGTAATGCAGATTGTGTGAATTCAGGTGTAGAGTTTTTTTCAATAGCCTACAAATCATAAAATGCAATTTTCTCATTTAGTTCCTAGTTCATAACAGTAAATGGTTTAGAAAATTGTATTAGGTAATTTTCTCTAGTGCATTTGATGTAAATTGCACTAATATTGTGAAGTGCTTTTGTTTAACGTATTCTTTGTAAGTTAGATAAATGAAGGTTTCTGAAGAACGGAATTAGATGCTCATTATGATGAACAAGATCCCATTCAATATGGTTAATTTTTTTGTCCCAGTGGTACTAAGCCATGTAACTCAACCATTCCTTATTAAGACTGGCTTTGTTTATCTGTGCAGTGAAGGCAATGTCCTCAGTCATATAAACATCACCCAACATGTTTATTCCTTGAACCTCACCAAATTGTTATCATTAGCCAGTGATGGTTTTTCCCTGAGCATAATAACGGTCTTGCATGTTTTGTAGTTTTGAAAAATAAGAGAGACCAGAGAGCAGGACCCATAAAGGAAAACATACACAGGCTTTGTGACTTGTACATTAATGATTGCTAACTGTGGGCACTAAACTTGCCTTGTGGTCTGCAACGCAGATCGTGTCCACCTTCTGCCCACTTGGAGTAAGGGAAAAAAGTTCTTTTCTGTTTGCCTTTCCTTCTGAACAGTAAATGATAGTGGAACCACCATCCATTGGTGGCTTAAACTGGGTGCACGCATTAGCAGTTCTAATGCTTACATCATCTGAAGGTACAGAAAGAAGGGGAAGAAATGGGCTTTTAAAATGTTTAATTTAACATCTTCACTCATTGCTTAACTGAGTGGATTCAGTAGATATTAAGCACACTGAGAACATACACAAAAACTCTTAACAGTAAGGAGTTTCCTTTAATGATGAACTTGAAATTTAGTATTCCTACAGTTACCAAAGCAGTAATTCATTTACAGAAAATTCTGTTGTTCTCTTTGTGTGATCCCTGCAATAAAGGATTGCTGTAGTTTAATGGGAATAAAGAGTATTAGAACAAGGCAGTTCACATAATTTTCTGCACTTGAGAAGTGTTTGAAGTCCAGCACTTCTTGTTAATTGGTAACTGCGACCAGCGTAACAAACAGTAAGTTTCTGATTTTTTTAAATCTTTCTCTAAGTAAAACATCTAGAGAGAAGAGGGGGGAAAAAAGAAAACACACCCACAAGTGTTATAAATTAAAGGAATTTTTTAGAGCTGGACTGGAACACTATATTACAAAAAGTCTTTTCTAGGAGAATTCTTTAGTCACATATAAACAGTGGTATTTCACTCTAACATCAAACACAGACTTTTGTCATAGAAGTATGCAGTTAAAATTAGGTCTGAATAAAAGGAAATTGTATACTTTGGTCTTGTATTTTTTCATATATTTCTACCCAGTAGGCAATGAGACCAACTGGATACTACTTGCAGAAGAACCCTCATTTTCCTTTTGAGAATGAATCCTACTTTGTTTAGAGAAGATGCTGTACAGGCAATTTCTAGCGAGGGAAGGATTTGTTTGAAAAATAGATCTATTTTCCTTTCTGGCTTCCTGGTGTATCCACAAAGAACTCATTCACTCCATCCAATAATGCCACATCAAAATTTGGCTGTCCATGAGTTAAGGATGCCTCCTTCCCATGCAGCAGGGCAGTACCCCCAGCTGGGGCAAATCATTCACCAGATACAGTTTACAAAAGACCTGAAGAGGCCCATGGCCTCCTTTTATGAGCTAATTGTGCAGCTGAATGGCCACAATAACATAATGCTGGATAAGGGCGATGATAACAGAGGAGATACTGTTAAGTGTCAGGGAATATATCTGCAAAGGATGACCATCATTAAGTGCGTGGCATACCCTTTAGATTTCTGTCATTCAAATAATTTCTTCCCTGTGCTTGTTCTTTGCTCACTGAAGCCAAAGTAGACACTTCTATTCAAAATGATTGTGTAAACTAATTGAACAATTATTCACAAAGTGAAGAACATCCCCCAAAATCAGAAGTGAGTGTGTAAATGGCCATTGAGTCAGATTAAGAAGGAGGCCACTGTAAGAGGTTCAGTGCAGCTTTCAGTGCCAGGCCCCTGGGGATGTGAGGATGAGGAAGGTCAGGGTGTGCGCCCTTTATCACCTTGCAGAGATTTGTTCAGTATCACCCTTTGAAATGAGATTCTAATGGATCATCATCTTGTTCTGCTCCTGTTCTTTGTCCCTTTGACCTGGTGGGTAGATTTTAGACTCAGAGTGAACTTTCTATCACTGTAGTCCTGCAGTTTTTATTTCCTCTGGCTCTGATGCTACTGAAAACAGTAATTTAATTGGATCTTGTGTCTTTTCGCTGTCTTAGAATTCAGTCATTTCCTACAATGTGATTTTATTGTGATTCATTAACTGCAGGGCAATTCATAAATTATTCCCTCTGTTTTATAAAGTAGGGATATATTTGTTCATAAGGGACTGGAACAAACAAGGAGTAGTTAAATTACTTATGTAAAATAAGAAATCACAGTAATCTTCAAGAACAAGCAATTCATGCAAACCTGCAGTAGCCCTACATCTGTAATTCATTATGTTTCTAAATTATCACAAGACAAGTTCTTAAAAAATAGGCTGACAAAATATATTATTCTACATCAATAGGGTACAACCTGAATACCAAGGAGCGATAGGGAATGTACTTCTGTCCCTGTCCACCCCCATCAAAAACACAAAACAAAATTTGCAGAAAAGATAATTGCAGATTTAAACACACTTTTTTCCCCTCTAATAATAATTTGAGATGGTCTGTGGTTGCCCTTTTTAAATACTAATGTTGTAAAGCCATCTCTGAGTTCATGAAGCATTTGCTGCTGAAGGCAGCTGATGATTTATGCATGTCCAGTTTGCTTCATTAAGCATTTTTTATGCATGTTTCTGAAGACAAAATGCTGAACTAGACGGACCACTGATGTGCTATATTAAGGAAATTACAGTCTCCATTTTCTTTCCTATATATTGCTTTTTAGACACAATTTCCATTTACACGAAAAATACCTATCCATTTGATACAAGCTATTAAGTTCAGTTTTTTTACTTTACTGGTTTACTAACTTTTACTCTTTCTTACAGCAGAGCAAATTTTTCCTGGAGAGTAGAATTAAATTTGAAAAGAAAACCTCTTACAGGTTTTCACATTCTGTGCTTATTACCTACAGATGATTTTCTGTATGAAATTTGGCCAGACTCGTAACAAGTCTGTCAATATTTGATATTGTTTTCTAGGATGTCATTCTGAAGTCATAGTTATTTGTGCAAATATCAGCTCTTAATTGTAACTAGATTTTAGTTTTGTGGGTTTGAATAACTTTTTTGAATATTTCTAATTAATTTCCTCTAATACACATCAATTATTAGAATAAATAGTATGTTTGTTATTTTTTAGTCTCCTGGACATATTTATATTTCTATCTACTTGAAGTCTGTGCAGTTGTTACATGAAGAATTTGTAATGATAGCCAGCTTATTGTCAAAAAAACGAAGTTCATGAGAGTAGATAATGGGTAGATAATCTACTCTGTAGATTTGGGATTTTTTCCTTTACTGCATTTTGTGTTTATAAAATTTTTATCCTCAGTTTTAGGAGAATGATGGGTGTTTTAAATGTATACTTTAAGTAAATACTTAAGAAGCATGGTAATTGAATTCAAATTTCTCTCTGTCAGAATTTTCTGTGTTTTTCTAAACTGTCCTTCAACTTCCAGACACAGATTTGGCTTTATTACCTTTGCTTGGCTTTCTCAGGCATGTCTGTAGGTGTTATGATACTTCTGCTTATTGCGCAGAGGAATTCTTGTAAGAATTATTATGTTTATGGGGCAGCTTGATAGAATGGTCAAAGTTTTACCAGAAGAATGCTAATCAGTAAAGAGGATGGTGTTTAATAATAGCTTCCCCTTGGCTGTGCTTGACTGGTATTTAATCTGGCAGAGAAAATGCACTTTTCTATTCTATAGGATATTTACAAAATTACTAAACTTCTGTGAGTAGTGGCATTGTTTAAAGTTCTTAAAGATTAGCAGAACCTTTGAGGAGACTGAGAGTCTATATTTCAGTCCTTTCACAGCTCCTCCCAAAATATTTCTCTGACATAGAAAACTTAATGTGACTTGTCCTACTGGAATACATAAATTACATCGTGGCATTTATGATGTACTGATGAAGATGAGGCTGATGACTCAGGCACTGCAATATGCATTCCACGGGGTTTTGGCAAAACAATTAGGCTTCCTAACAACCTATAATTCTTTTACCTCTGCAAGTAGGCACTGGCTTCTATGGAGATTTATAATGCCATAAATATTAATATTTTTTTAGGATCATAAATAATGGTTTGCTTCTTAAAAGCTAGTCATATAGATTTTAGTAGAATTGTAGCTTCTATAAAATAATGCTGTCAAGCCTTCAATTTACCATATGCCTGATGATTTCTTCAGTATCAGAATTGGTAATTAGGCTCATGTAAATGGCAAATAGGGAGAGACATGTGAACCTCCCAGAGCATTAGTGCTGAGGTTCTGTGCATCCCCGTGCCATTGTACACATCCACGTGCAGAGAAATGTGGTTCTTCATCCCTGCTTGGCTTAGGTACAGGACAAAACAGTCTTAACAATGTAACAGGAACCTTTCCCTTTAATGCCTCCTAACTGGTAACAGAAATTTTTCTTTTAATGCCTCCTGATTGGTAACAGACATTCCTTTTCAGACAATTTTAGTGTTTTATAGAGACTCATGAAACGGGTTAGAAATCATTTTCAGCAGCTGAGCAAAGCAGTTAACATGCAGGTTACATTCTTTGCATGCTGGCCCATACATTTGTATGTGCCTGTAGAACAGGCCTAAACATTTCTGATGTTGTTTTGTACTATATTCTGTTCCACAGCTATGGGAAGTGTTAATTTTCTGCTAAAGTTTGGGTATTATAGGTAAAAGGGAGGAAATATTTCAGGGAGGAAATTGAAGTAGTTATCTCTGCTATTTAGTTTAAAAGACATATAGTCCAATGGGAGCATTTTGTATCTTGAATATAGTGTTGCTTATTTGTAGTTTAAAGCAGTTTTTAAAATATTTTCCTGTGTCTTCTTGAATCAAAAGCTAGTTGTTGTTTTTTTTTTCTCCCCAAAACCGACTAAAAGCACACTTTTAATAAGAGTACTGCTGTAACAGAATATGTGGAATTCTCACACAATTTGTAGAGTATAAAATTGAAGGAGCTTCAGTTTCATTAAATCCAGAGACATTTTATTACACCTAGAGTTTCTTAATTCCTCATTTAGAAATCTTATTAATCATGTAATGTGCTTTTTTAATAAAAAACCACTTCTTGCAGTGTTTACTCAGAAATTCCCATTATACTAAAGTGATTTTGATCCAAGTAGAAGTAAGAAATGTCAAAACTCTAATGTTTTGATCTGAATCTTTTGGGTTTCTCCAAATAAGATATCTTTTGGAAAAAAAAAAAATTCAAACACAGGTCTTTTATGAATATACAGGAAAACCTTTCTTACAAGTTTGGCAACACTTCCATACCAGAAGAAATATTTTATTTTTGCATCTATTCAGGGGATTAAGTTATAACTTTCATCTTACACATCCATTATTATTTTGTTAGCAAAAACCCCATAAGAATACATAGACCTCTTGAAATGCTACGGAATAAAACCCGTCTCGGATCCCGGGGTGATAGCCTTCCGAGATTGTGGATGCAGTGCTGTTTTCCAAGCCCCGTGCCAGAAGAAGGACTCAGGATGCGTCGGTTTCTTTATCAATAATGTTTANCCCCTCCTGGGGTCTCGGACCACCCGGGACATCTAGAGGGATGTCCTGGGTTCCGACAAACCCGTTCTGATTTCAAATAAAATTGTAAACAATTGCTGGTAGAAATAATGTTTTAAAGTGACATTTTAAAGAAGCATACTTACATAAGAATTCAAAATGAATGAACTTTACTTTTATGAAAGGAACCAACTGAAGTGTTTCTAGTCACTTAAAACTTAATTAAACTATGTTGCGAAAGTCTACGTGGAATTATATGTGAATTTTATTCATTACTATTTTATACTGCTTGATTAACTATTGAAAGAGTGTCTCTAATTGGCATGTCCAACACTGAGAAAATGTGTTAATGATCTTTGAAAAGGTTCCCAAAAAAAAACCCCTTAAAAAATAATTAGGACTTGAGTAACTTCATCTCTTTCTTTTAATCAAAGACAGGATAATCACAGTAGACCTCACGTACATCTCTAAGAGCTGCTAAAGGATTGAGGTATCTAAGGACGGCCTGTCTGAAAAGAAAGTCACTGATATCATAACTGCAGTCCTGCAAGGTCTTTGCTCAGAGTCACTGCTTAACTTGGAATATTCCTAAATTCACTGTGGGCTTCTTCTGTCTGTGGGTGGCAATTTTGTGAGCACTGTGCCTTCTCCATGTGCCCTGGGCTGCTCACGCTGCTGAGCCCAGCACTTAGCACAGCCTGTCTGCTGTCCCCGATGTGTCACTTGTCCCTTCTGATCTCCAGAAAGAGTCCCAGTTATAGGCATGCAAAGCTTAGGAATTATCCTCTGCTATGCAGGAGTCATATTCTTGTGTATGAGCGTATGAAACCCGTGATCAAATGCACCTTCAGCATAACAAGGAGGCTTAGAAAACATTAAATATATAGGGTCTTCTGGAAAAGCTTGACTATGTGGGAATTACCAGATATATTTGGCATGTAAACTGACAGGTAACTTTTATTTCATTTACAACTCTTAGAAGTTGCTTTCCTCCAAAAGAAATAAAACATTTCTGTCCTTGACAAATAGTAAATAGAAAAAAATTGTTTAGGACAATCATTTATGTGTTTATTGATTTCCATGTGGTTTTCAGAATTTTTTGGAATGCAATTACATGAAATATTTAAAATTTCCCATATTTCAAATGTGTTCTCAAGTTAAGTTGTCCAAGCTCCATCACATAACACTATTTTTTGTGACCTAGAGAATTAACGTTCATGGAGTTTTTTCTGAGCAGACAGGGTGAGAAGTAATGTTCATGGGGTTTTTTTTCTGAATAGACAGGGTGATGTTTTGGTCCCAAAGATGTCATTTTCATCTGTGTTGAATTTTAATTAGTTTCATGATTTCCATTTGCAGTAGACACGCATCAGTTAATGCCTGTCACTGTAGATATATTCAGGTGTATGAGAAAAAAAGAAAAAGTGTGTATATATGTCCAAGTTTTTGCAAGTGACTTCAATATTCGGTGTTTCATTTGCATATACAGATACTTATTTTGTGTTTTGTACAGTAATCCCATATCTATAGCTTACTCAGAGTCATGTACTGGTATTTCATATTTGAAATCATAAACAGGTTGTTTGGAATACAGTTTTTGGGGTTTTTTTTAATTGCTTCTTAAGCCTATAGGTGAGCTACAGCCTACCGTAGGAAGCTATTTTGCAGTTCTCTATGTGCCTGTTAATGCACCTTTGAATTTATCTTCATTTTGAATGTATTTTGTACTCCTAGGCAACTATGCCTTTTATTTAAACTGATACTTCACATACAGCTAGAAGAGGTGCCTTTATAATCAAGGATGTGCAAAGAAAAGAAAACTTTGTCAAATATCTGAAGTTAAATGTAGAAATATACTCTGGGTATTCTGGAGCCTTTGTTTAGGAATCTTTGTTTCAATTTACTCTGTCTATTGGGCTATAATGATAAAGGTTGTTATCATAGCTCAGTAATGTGCAATGTAGCTGTGCAAGATGCTTTGCAAAATCAGATGAATTTTGAGGGTCTAAAATTACCCATTTTATTTACTTTAAAGAGTAAACTAGTGGAGCTAATGCAGAAACTGAACTATTGATGCCTTGGGATGTTTTAGTACCACAGGGAAACTGCCACTAATTCTATGTAAGACTCAGGATTCTCAGAGGTTGGGGCTAGATTGCTGTGGCCACTCTGCGTTTAGGAATGGGTAAAGGTAAAAGTGGATGGTTACAAACACATAGGCAGATTGCCAAGTCTGAGCTCTTTCAGTGATTATCTCAATTGCAGTTATACTACAGTCTGACATAAATACTTTGTTCCTGTTGTGCCACTTCAGAGAAGGTATGTATTAACATTATGAATCTTGCAATTGATTCATATATCCATAAAAAAGATAATACTATGATTTATTATTTTAAATATGATATAAACTCCAATGTATTTGAAAGAAATTGTTCATGACACTTGTCTGTCAGTCTAAATGATGTCCTTTGTTTCTCTGGCCACTTTCAGATTTGTTTCAAGTTAAATCAAGGCTTTGGAATGTGAAATCTGAAAGATGTATTTTTAAAAAAATTTTCATAGAGTTGTTTTTTCTAAAGATATATTTAATTCATTTGTTCAACTGCTTTTAGACATAAGGCAAAACCCTATTATCCACCTCAAGTTTGTAACCTCTTCTTCCTCATTTTCTAATATGAAAAACTATCTGTTGCTGTAGCTACTGTTCTGAACATTAAATTTGCATGGGATCAACAATGAATCAAATATGAGGACTGAGACACCATTGTCTTCCTTGTAGATATGGGGTAAAATTTAGGCAGGGGAGGAGTATGGCAGAAAATATGTGTATAAAACTTGAATTTCTACAGTGATAAAATGTTTTGCTCTTGCCTGAAACCTGAAGCAAATATTCCCCTATTCTCAAGGATCCTGCTGCGATGTATGTATTTCAGTACAATGATCACATAGAAAGGTGCAGATATGTGAATTTTGTTAACTATAACTTGAGACTGTATCCAGCACAGCCATTTTCAAAGTTATTTTTGTTATTTTATTAGCTTTTGGTGCCAGAAACCCTTTTCGTATTATGTGTTGGCTGAGAAAGGGGGGAACCTTGGGGACCACTCCGGTTATTCTGTATCACAGCAACACCCACCTGCAGCAAGAAAATGCTGTGGGGAAGACCAGGATGCTGTGGCACTTGCTTTGCACTTCCAGAGCAAAGTGAAAATCTAGGGGAGTGGCAGAAAATACTCCAGTCCCTGGTGTGGACTGCTCACCTGAAACACACAGTGTTATTTAAGTTTCTGCTATGAACCATCTGTTGTTTGTTATTAGAACTGCAGTAACTGATCTTTCCTCATTATTGTTTTTGCATATGAAATGAGCTCTATTTACTTGTTTCCCCAAGGCCCCTGCTTCAGTCATTCTGTTTATTTTGCTCCAGACTTATGAAATCTTTATGAAAGAGGAATGCAGTGCATTAGGCATTATATAAATGTCTTGCTTCTGCAAAGATTTCCAGACAGACAATGTATTGCTCAAGGATCTTGTGTTTACTTTATACAAAGAAACTCGGCAGTACATCCTTTCCTTATTTTTCCTGGGGATACTTTGCTAGTGGCTTTAGGTCTTCCCAAGTAATTTGTACTGATTTGAGATTTATTCTTGTAAAAAACAGTTGATAGAATGGAGCGAACCATTCCTTCTCCTGTCTTGTGTCTAATTTTAGATTAGATCCTGATAGATGGATTTTTATGTCAAAGGTTTATGTTCTGTGATGTCAGAATTCATAATTTGAAAATTAAAAAACATGTTTATCTGTTTGCAATTCATAAATCTTAGCCTTCACTGAATGAGTAGTCTGGAGCCTGACACACATCCTGGCTACTATGAAGATTTATGATGTGCTATAGAAATGAGCACATTACAATACTGCTCCTAAAATTGTATTAAAAAGAAATTGCTATTGTTGAAAGAGAGAAAACTCTACAAAACAATCTGTATTAACTCCAGAAGTGATACATCTGAGTCTTTCTTTAATATGTAGAGTTGAAACTGTTTTTTATTCATGTGGAACAAGTTAAGTCATCTAATAACACTTTTTATATTAGATTTTCCAGAGTTGGTTTCAGGATTATCCACCTCTATGCAGCGTTGTTTGTTACATTTAAACATACTTGAAGAAGCTCGCTACTGAAGTATTTGCGCTCATCTCTTCCCTAACATTGCACCCTTTGATCATAATCTACAGCCTAAAATGCATGTGTAAATCTTTAATAGATGTTTCTATATTTGTTTATTCTCATCTGACTTGCTGGAATTACTTTCTGTGTTTAATTGAACACAATGTGCGTAGTTTCTAGTGATGCTTCTGTTCATTTTGGCATACTGCAGTGCTTTATAATTCAAAGGTTTTTCTTTAATTTTGGATTTTCTAGCTTAAAGTCATTCTGAAGATTGAACTGAATTTGGATACAACATCTGTATTTCTGATGGATTTCCTTTTCTTCTTTCCCATCTAAAAAAAAAAAATCAAAACATATTAACATGACACTTCATAGCTATCTTTCCCCCATGAATGGGGTATGTTTTAACCTAAATCTTCATATTAAAGGGATCCATGTTAAGAGAGTATTTAATCCTTCTGTTGTGTTTTACAGAGCTATACATAATTTTACTTTTATGTCCTTTATTTCTTTTACTGAAGGAAGTTGTAATGATTTCTAAATAGCCTGACGTAATCGAGTAACTTTAGGATCTCCTTCAACTGTCACTCTTAAAGCAACTTAATTTAGGGTAACTAAGTGTTGTCTTGTTTTGGGTACTCATTTTTCACTTGTCCTGAAAATACACTTTCTTCATGAAGGAATTCAATTTGTTTTGAGGAGCAACTATTGAGTTGCTACTGACGGGCATAAATATGATTATTAACTCTGTATTATGAGAGTCTTTGTCATCACAGCATGATGTCATCTGAAGAATTTTATTTTAAATATTTTTAATGATGTTGGAAAGAGCACTTTGCAGGCTTTTGCTTTTGCTGGTTTAGCTCAGGGGAATAGTAGGTCTGTGAAAAGAGTATGTTTATGATATTCAACTATTACGATTCTTGAAAGCAGCTTTGTTTATGGGCCTAGTGATGGGATTACAGGTTGGTTATTGCACAGAGGTTAAGATAGCCTGTTCAGTGAGTCAAGAGCTGTAGTCAATACTCTGCTGTTATAGTGCATTGCGTTAGAATCAGCTTCCAATTACCAGGGGACTGAGTGGGGCCACAAAGCATTTTATTGCTAGGAAAACACCACTGGTTGTCATCTTATGCTTCAAACATCTGGCTATTCAAAAACAACCAGTTATGGAAGGAAGGGGAAGTTATGGGGGAAGGTAATATCTAACAAAACATCTGTATTTATAAATGCATGTATTTCTGTATTTCTACGTAGTGTTTGAATGTTCCAGCATATCATAGTTCATGTCTAACATTGCTTTACCTAAACTGGCTGATGTGTCTTAACAGGTAAAATCTTGCCTATGAAGTTAGTTTACATTTAAACCTAAAATTTCTGTACGCTGTAGAAAGAGCAGAGAAAACTTTTCTTTTAATTTTTCCCACCAAAAGGCCCCCTGGGATTTTTTTTTTTCAAGAAGTATATTATTTATTGAGTATTGTATATTTATTATTTAAGTTCAAATGTTCTTGCCTGGGAAGAATAAAAATAATTATTGATGTCAAATCAACTTCGTATTTATGACAACAGGGAAAAATTTGAGACATATGAAGAACCATATATCAAACTGGCATGCTGGAAACTAGAATTTCTGAATAAGAGCAACAGAAACACAGGTTTAGCATGCTTGTGAAATATATTAGTACTTTTTAGTAATAAATCATCCTAAGGAACTTCTTAGTCTTAAAGATTTTCTGTTATTTTTATTTTTTTTCCTAGTAGAATGAGAATTGTGCTATTTTGCTGAAAATAGCCTGTTACTAAATTGAGTATTTATGAAAACCAGATTGCAATAAGATATGATTGAAAATAATCAGACTTTTAAATATTTATGAATCAGTTAAAATATCACTCATATTCTTGCTGTTCATTTCAGATTATAAAATAGACTGCAAAGATTTAAAATGTGTCTTTGGCTAAATATAGAAATAGTTTATGGTTGTAGACAATTAACATCCAAATGTTGATGTCCTTAATCAGCTCTTGTTCTTGCAAAACACTGATTTAGCTTTAGGTATGATGATTTGAAAATATGTTTTCCTAAAATAGTTAACTCTTTACATGCGTAAAGTAGTTATAATACAAGTATCAAATATTAGTTTAAGGAAGACTATTTCTTCACCTGATATTCGCAGACTGGGATGTGAAGGAAATAATACTCTGTTTGAGCTGGGTTTTTGGCAGGAAGGGAAGAATTTCAACAACATAAAATAAACCTTGTGAAAAGGTTAATTCCACTCTTCACCTCTTTATATGCAAGCAAAAAACCCCAGTCCCCTTGAGTAGCTTCAAATGTATTGAACGGCCTTTAGAAGGTTTGATTTTTTTAATTCATATCACATGCTTGTATATTTTTTTTCACATGCCTACCAAGAGTGAAAGACCTACAGAAATTTTATGAGGCTATGTGTGTCTAAGAATAGTGATTTCATCATCTTAGGTGTGATGTTTAAATGTTCAGTAAAGCCTTCAGGATCCCAAGGATACCTGTGCAGCCTCGAGCCAGAAGCTCCTGTTTGCTCAAAGTAATCCCTTCTGTCACACAACATCATAAAGAGGTTTCCAAGGAATTACCCCTATAAAGCATTTCAGCCAGCAGACCATGAGGCAATGAATTGTCAAATAATGATGGTCCCTAGCTGCAAATGAAAGAAGGACAGCTGAGAACTTTTGATATTAAAGTACTTGATCTACTGAACCAGTTTATGAAACAATGCATGTGGGAGATGAAAGAGTGTTTTTAGATGGAAGGAGGCAATGTTCAGCTTTCTTCATTTGTATTTCAGAGTAATGCTTATCTTAGGAAAAATAAACCTGATTGAGAAAGAATACAGTGAAATGATTTGTAATGGTAAAGACCTCTTTTCCAGATAATGTTCCATGATCTCACTAATTTACTTTAGGACACATCTGTGGTAATTGAAGAAATCCAGAAATGCATTTTGTTCCAAGTTTCAAAGGTTCTAAACACAGACTCAGGTTTCATTACTACCATCTGCTACCTCCTAAATGGCTTTGCAAATATGCATCATTTTACAAAGCACTAATGAGATTTTAACATTTTTCTCTATGAAAGAACTGAAGTGAGCCAAGTGAGTACTTTTTACCCTGATTATCTTAACCCCTTTTTACTGAAATGGAATTGTTTGATAGCACCAGCCATCATTTTCACATAATTGCCTTTTTCATTCATGCTTGTTTTCTCTGACACTGTACATAGCAGACAGTCCTTGCCTCAATGTTTTTGTAGTTTCTTAATTATGAGCTGTCAGCATTGAATGAGCACTTTAAGAGTGTATGAGTATCTACATACTGTTTTGTCACCTTTCTTAACTTTGCATGTCATATCGAAGACTCCTGGTAATTACTGTAATAGTACTTCAGAGAAGTTATGTCAGCCTGCACTTACCATTAATGCATTAATGTGTCAAAGCAGCAGTGAATGACACAGCTCCAGGCAGTCTTAAAAGGTACTAATGGTAGCCCAACTCAGAGGAATTGATTTGTAAGCAACACTAAAGCCATAAAAACGTTCATCCTGAAATATGGCTTCACAAAGTCTTTTTCTCTCACCCACCTTGTGTTTAGTGCAGGAGGAACAGCTGTTTGAATAAAGCAGCAATCTGTAAGGACGAATGTTTCGTGCCATCCGTGCTGGGGTATTACTGCCAGAAGAAAGGTAGCAAAATGCAACAGTTAAAAGGATTCAGTTGCTAACATTGCAGAACAAAATTCTGAAGAGTGCACTGTTCCACTAGCAGGAACCTAGAGTAACTTAAATGATGAGGGAAGCATGTCTTGACTTAAATTTTAGTGAGTGAGGATTGGACTCCAATGTGAAATGTATTTATACACACATGAAGAAAAACATTTGGTAACTAAAATGATAAATATCTGATAACTAACTATAAAAAGGCAAACAAAACCCCCCAAAATACCTGGGGTTGTGGGATGGTGGTACAAGTCTAGAGAAAACAGTTTTCTAGTGACCCTTGGGTTATGCCCTCTGTGTGTCATCCACTTCAGTAGCCTGGAATTAGGGGTAGAGTTTGCTGTTTCTAACTGGATGCAGGGTAAGGAAGAGAGCACATAAGAGAGCAGCTTCCTTTCAGAAAAGGACAAAAGCAGTCACAGCTCCAAAACTTTGAAGAATGTAATTTCTAAAGGATAGTGCATTCAGAAATGTGTCATATTATGTGTGGATATCAGATAATTCTTACCATTGTGAATAGGGGATGCAGTTTAACTTTTCTGAAGCAATTTATTCATCAACAATCCATGTGAAAAACAAACAAAGGAGAAAACTATTTGGAAGTATTGTATAAAATATCAGTACACAGCTAAAATCCTGTCTCTCTGATGTCAGTGAGAGCTGTGTTATCAACTTCAATGAAACCAAATTTTTTCTCTATATTTTAATATATATCTTATCACCATGCAGAGGCGAGGGCTGGAAGGAAGGAACATGATTTACTAGAAACAAAAATAAGCAAAAAGTAGAAAATGGCAGATGATGAGGGACCAGGCTATTATAAACGAAGAGGCAAAGAAACAAGAAAATGATGTAAACAAGATTAGGCAGAGGAAGGCTGAGAGGAGAAGAAGGATTGAAAAAGAAGATTATGAAGGGGTTCCCTAATATTCCTAATACTTAAAAAGTTTAGGATTTTTGACAACATGATCAAATACCCTCTTCCTTCAGTCAACAGCTGTGAAATCACACTGGGGAGCCAGGAGTATTTTCTAGTACTTCACTGAAGTACCAGCTGCCAAGTGAAAAACCTGTAATAAGAATTTTTAATTAGTGAAAAGAAGGGGAAAGAGCTAGCTGCTAAAAGTTGGAAAATAATTTTTTCAGTCTTTGCTGTTAATTTCTTTCCTCTTCAAATATTTTTATTGTAGTTGTGGTGGCCTGAGGGTGTAGGAGGCTTTATGGGGAACATTAGAGTGATTAGTGCTTGGGAAAAAAGAAATTTTTGAGGTAGCCTAGGGGAGAAAAGTCCTTATGTATGCAAAAACCTGTCTAAATTTTTTGTCTTAGCAATGTCCATTCTATGTTTGGAAACTTGATGTCCTGTTTCCCTTACCTACTTTTCATGGCAATTTAGAGAGGAAAAGTTATTTAAAAAAAAAAGGTCCAGACATTTCATCTTTGCTACCTGAGCAGTTATTCACTGTGGTTTTTTGGTGCCAGAACAAATCTGCGTCTCAGCAAAGGCCGATAATGACCAGCAAGATACACACACTGTTTTAAAGCCAAAGAAGTTTATTTGTTATTATTATTAAGATTCTTGACAGAACTCACCATAAAGGCAGGTTTGTCATCTGTTTTGTTAATATGTAGACTTTTAAAGTAAGACTGAGCCGTGAAAAGTCTGTAAATAGTAAAATATAAGTAAACTTGATTAAAAGTTGTCTTTTATAGCACAACTTACTTTAATAGTTATCCATGCTGTGTTTAGAAAATTGCTGTCATATTACTTTTACTGGTAACTACTGAACATCAAAACCAAAATTATTTATAATTCATAAGTTCAAGACCTACTACATGTTACACCCAGCCTGTAGATCTGGGATTTTTATGGATATTTTCTATTAAGTGTACAATATAATAGTGTTACATTCTTACATCTCTAAAAAAAAATCACAAATTTTGTCTTTGTATTCAGGGTAGCTTTAGTTAAAGTCTTAAATTTTTTTTTTAAGAAATAAGAGAAAACTAAAACAAAAATTTTTGTTAGTCTTATAAGCATCATGGGAAAATCTTCAATCTAAGATCTAAGAAACTTTGTCAGCTTTTGAAGACTCATATTTTTTCCTAAAGTATTTTTCATGTCTTAAAACTTTCTTTCATGGGTAATGCAATTTTGTAGGATTAATTTTAAAAAATGCATTGAGTGCCATGCTACAGTAGGAACACACAATAGACACATTTGAAAATGGCAGAAAGAAACCTTAAATAATCTTTTGGATTTGTAAGGATAAAGTGACTGAAATGAACTCTTGGGAGGATTACTGAGTAATGCTAAGTATCTTAACAGAAATAACTCTCTTTTTTATTATGTGTTTTAGATGGGTGCCAGAATTATCAGTGTATAGGAACTTAAAATGTAACATGAATCAAGCTTGTAAAAGAAATCAAGAATATTTTGTCATCTAGAGTGTTCAATACTTCCTGCCACCAGAACTAGTGTAGACACTGATGTGCGGGTACTTAGGCTTTTTTTCCTTTTTCTGGCCAAATGCCATGACACAATATATAGCCTAAAAATGGTTTTGGTTTTAAACAAAAAGTACTTGGATTGACTGGCATAACTGAGCAGCCATAAACTTGGGGAAGATTTAGATCCTGGTTGTAGTTGAAGGCCATTTCTGTCAGAAAGGTTTGAGAAAGGCCGGCATCAAAGGTCAAAAATCTAGATCTAAACTTTGACCAGCTATAGACTTGGAAATGTGATATGATTTACAGAGTTTACCAAGGCAATTTGTTTATCAAAAATTCATAACAACATGCTTCTAGCTGTCAAATGATGTTCTAAATTTATGCAAGCCATACATTTGCCTGGGGTCAAAAGTGCATCCACATCAGCTCCCAGGAGTACCATCATACTCTCATGGTAAAGGTAGCTACGAGTTATGCATCACCTCCTGAACAGGGCCATCCTGGGGGATGTTTTCCTCATGCTGATCAAGATTAGACATTTTTCTTCTTCTTGCCTTTAGGTCACTTTCATATTCTGACTTCATTTAGCTAATGAATATTTTCATCTAAAGAACTGTAAGGAGGTGCTGTTACAACAAATAGCTAGAATAAAGGCTTCATTTCTTGTTGCCATTAAACCCAGACGTTAATGGCAACAAAGTACTTTGGGAAGTACAAATCCAAGGCTTGAAACTTTTATTGCATTTATATAAATTTGCCTCTGAAACACTTAAAATTTTCCTTGCAAGGTTAGAGAGACCTAGAGACAGCAAATTATTTTAAATGACCATTCATGTAGATGAGGTAGGCTTTTTGCCAGAAAACTGGTTTTTATTCCTTTCCAGAAAAATGTCCTGCTAACCTTAATCTGTTGCAGTGAGGCATTGCTTAGATGTTGAATTATTAGAACAATATTGTAAAAGAGTGGAAGTTGATGTGGAAAATAAACCTGCACTGTGCAGACTATAAAATGTTTAATAGCGTTACTGTCACAATCGTACTTAATGGTTCTTAAATAATAGTGCAAATATTACAGTAGCTCTGAGTCTTCAAAAATATGCATTTCATTAAATAGGCTTTTGTAATCACTTGGGACATAATGTTTTCTTCTACACAGTTTTTATTATGAATGAAATGCGTTGTAGTTTATTGCTTTAATCCTTCCATTTCAGAAAGGCAGGCGTGGCACCAACTACACACTACATGCAATATACAAATCCTTCCATTTGCTTCAATTCCATCCTTGTGTAAAACGTGTGTCACTCAAAGAAGCAGCATAATATTATAGAAATACTGCAGTGCCATAAACTTAATTCATTGGAAACAAGTGCTTTAAAGTACTCCAGTATTTTAAAGTACATTCTGAGATAATAAAAAAAATAGTTAAACTTGGATATGTTAAAATGCTGTAAGTCACCACCCAAAATAGTTTCTTACTTGTAAGAATTCTTTGAACATCTAGAATGATAACATGCCACTAAATCTTCTTAAAATTACATTTTCTATATGTACTTTCTGCATTTTCTGAAATTTTTTGGAAGAAGTGCTGTACATGTAAGCTGACATGCCTAATATAGAGATTAAGCTTTTTGTTTACTTCATCTTTTTCTTCCCTTCTATTTACAAAATCACAGATTGAGTAAGGTTGGACCAGTGGGTCATCTACTCCTACCTCTTGGTTAAGGTGGGTTGTTCTAGAGCACCTGGCACTGGATTGCAGCCACATGGTTCTTGGCTACTTCCAGTGAGGGAGACTTCGAATCCTCTCTGGGCAATCTGTTCTAGGAACAGTAAAGCAGTTCTTCCTCATGTTTAGGTGGAACTTCCTGTGCATCAATTTTTGCCTGTTACCTCTTGTCCTATTGTTTGGCACCACTGAGACAAAGCCTGGCTCCATCCTCTTGACACTCCCCCTTCAGACAGTGTTAAGAAATGCACGGTCCTGTTCTGTAACTCCCCTGGTCCTTTAGCTTCTATGCAAGCACAGTGGTACCACGATTTGCCAAAGTCTGTGCACTGTGCACTGTGGCTGAACACTGGATTGGTTTGCTTCGACCTAGGGCAGTCCTATGTGTGCAAGTAATGTTCATGCCACAAAGGTGCTGGTAGCTGAATGTTCTATTTGTCCCTCAGCTGAATCTCAATCAATCTCTTTGGGTTCACATGACAGACATTATTTGAGAGAGAGTTTCTGCTGCAGGCTCTTCTACTGGCATATGGAAAATGGTGAACTGCCCATTCTTAGAAATCACGCAGTGCCTTCTTACCTTCTTCTTACCTTTGCAGAGGTGTTGCCTGATCTCTGAGCATACCTGTTGTGATTACTTTTGGGGAAAATACAGCTTTGCAGTGAAACGTTCCTCGCATCATTAAAATTTTTTTGAACTGCTTTCTAAATAAAGTATTTTTTACTGCTCAGCCTTCTAGTTTGGCTGATTACCAGCTTCCAGGAATGCTCTTTTCCCTCACTGGATCTTGAATTGAATATATATATAAAGAGGACAAAAGTTACACTGTACTTAAAATGGATTTGGATTTCTGCATATGAAATTAGTCTAGCTTCACTTTCCATGTGCTTTCTAATTAAAGACATCTTAAAGTGATACTGTACACTGGATTCCAAATTGTGTCCTAATCTGTTTGAAGCCATGTGATCATATATTCCTAAATGATTTGTACTGTCAAGAGTACAAGAACTTTCGCTCTGCATAAAACCTTCATCTGTTGTATCAGTCAGTATATAAATGTGTAAAAAATTGTATTTAGCTATAAAGAATGTCTGACATTTTCTGTAATATTCTTCACTCTTAGAAAGATTGGCAACGATAAAATCACTATTGTCTATTCAGTTTATAGAATTTTTCTCTGAAACTGTTGCAACCATCAAATTTTTTTATCAAGAAGCGAGAATATGATTGTTTTTCTGATTATAACCCTAGATTTTCAATTTTCCATTGAAGAGAAGCACTCTTTGAAAGACATTTCATAGTTCATTGTAATTTCTTAACATTTCAAAAGTTCCTAGCATGCCTAATACAGCATGACTTCAATAGTCTGTTTTCTAAATCAGTAAGAAAGTTAAATTGTATATTAAAACCTAGCCTATTTGTGTTATAATTTTTCTTCTCCAAATATGAGGAAACATTATAGCAAGTAAAAAAAATTCTGAATCTATATACTCTTCACTGTTACTTTTTATATCTTATCCCTACCAATTCTAGCAGAGTGCAATAAGAAAAAATAGACACTCTTTAAGAAGAGTCTCGCAGTTATCAGTAGGTTAAAAACCACTCTTCTACATTTTGCCTTGGCTGATATTTTGACTCAATCTTTTGAACTACTCAATCTATATACTTTAAATAAAAAAGCAAGAGGGTATAAATAGAGAGAATCAAAAACATGTGGTCGAGCAGGAAAAGGTTTGGCTAAAACAGTAAATGACTGATATTCATCACTGTTCTGGGAAAGAGCATAAAAATTTGGGACCTGGTGGAGGAGAAGAATAAGTGTAATTGCAGAATGTCAACAGACAAGTGCCTGGAGGATCATTCAGAAAGGGCACTAGACAAGCAAAGTGTGTCTATCACTGCTCTCTACAGCACAATACTTGAAGACTGAATGGAAGCTATATACTAAATACATGACAGTAATTTTCTGTGACAATGTATACAAGTGTACAAAAAAGTTATTGGACATTCTGTGCCATATAAAAATATATTTTGGGTTGGGATAGCCCAAAAAACCCCTTGCTATTTTCTATTAGAAATGTTAGATCCCCTTATGTGTAACTGAAACCTCCCAGACAAGAGTGACTGTGAGCCATGGATTATCTCCCCCAGGAATAGCTTTCTGTCTTAGTTTTCCTTTTAATAGCAGTTTTCTCACTGTGGCATTTGTAGGCATTGGATAAAGGCTATGTTTGCTCTTTTGGATACTCAATCACATAAATTCTTATTGGTGAGGATATAGCTTGATGTTCTGAGTATTTCCTTCCAGAGTTAGGGGAACTGGCTCTAAGCTGCTGATTGATAGTAATCCCAGCATTGTACTTACCCAATCAAGGAGGGGATGGGTGATGTCTGCATTAATAACTTTGTACCCTGTTTGTCTCTCCTTAAGTAACCTTAGCATATTCCCAAAAATGGGACAATGGACCCGGTCCTGCCATGTACAGCATGTACATTACTGTACAGTAAAGGAGTGGAGAGCTTTCTCTTCTCTCATTAGAAAGAACACCTTGGTTGCTATTCAAAAGTTACCCCTTCATCCTTGTGTGCCTACATTTGAAGAAAATCCAAGTGGGGACTTGATTCAGTTCTAGATTTTAAAATAGCTGTCAGCTCTTCTGTTTTATTGAAGACATTGACGGTGCCTCAGGAGGCTGTTAATGGCATGTAATTGCAGGAGTTATAATGAATGAAAGTTTTCTGTTAGACATTCAAATCTCTCCTGAGAAAACCACAATTATTTCTTCTTTTTTTTTTTAATAAAAATAGTTGTTTTACTAATGAATTGATGTCTGGAAAAAAATCTTGTAATATCTTTGGTGGATAACACTAATATGTTGCAAACTGCTGGATCATGTTCAGTGCTCTGCAGGTGAATTAAGTCTCTATTATGGTGTTTATGAGATACTCAGTTATAATTTGGGGATAAGTAGCATGCAAAAGTACAAAAGGTCTCATATATATACATATAATTCCAAATGGAGAGGTCATTTTTCTTCTCATTCCACCAATTTCCTTTGGTAGCCCCCTGAGCCTACCATATATTTCACCTTGAACTCATGGCAGTGCAATAATTCTCAAGCTGAACCTTTACAGGGAATGCAGCTTAAGTTTCACCAGCGGCAGGAAGCATCTGACTGAAAGGCAAATCATGATCTTCTGGAGATGGGATTCATGCTGCGTAATTCTCAGATCACTGTGGGTCTCCGAGGGGACAGACAAGTTTAATAAATTTCTTCCAAGAGGCTGCTTATTTTCTGCTGCCTGGAGTTACAGCAGGCGATTTGTTCAACTGCTGAACTTCATTCTTTAGAAAATGCACAGAACTTAACTGGTAAAATTTAAAAAGCTAGTAATTTCTCTATTGGACTCCTGGTAGCCCATACTGATTTAAAAGTTGGCATCACTGTCACCAAAAAGGTGATGTCACTTCAATGTTTTTTACTAACTTTTAAAAACTGTGATATGCAAACAGAAAAATTAAGATAATGATGGGTGAAAGAGAAATCATTATATTATCATTATATTTAAAACACATTTTGATGGATTGTAGATCCATATTTCTGCAGCTCACCCGGCCCCTAATTGACTGTTGTACTCTATTCATCATGTTCTATCTATTCAGTAGAAATTGTAAAGGGATGACATGATAACCCTTTCGAGTTGTACTATTCTATGTACTCAGCATCTATTCATTTTGCCTATTCAACATTTATAATATCATAGAGGGTTTTTTTTTATAACGCTTCAGCTACTTTGTCCCAGAACACTGAAAGACCATACAAGCATACATAGAAACTCTTGTGTACAAGAGGCAATTACTCTTCTTTACTGGGACTGTTCCAATATTGTGAGTTACAGAGCTGTGCACACATCAGCTGCTTTTCCATGGAAGTATCTCTTATTTAAAATGCAGCAAGAGAAAACAACCTCAAAACATATTTCATTCTTTCATTCTGCTATGCATTTGGCCTTGATCCAGCTTACATATAAATTAAATTGGTTGTTTTCAAGTAATTTATTTTTGATCATATTTGTGTGTCTGACTGACAATAAGAGTTTGCCTGCCTGATAATAACAGTAACTTGCTTGTGCTCACTGCTGTCTTAGAAGATAAAGTTGCGACTGGACTTGATACATGAGCAGTTCTACCTTCCTGAACTATGGGAGAACTAGTGCTTGGCTCATATATTACTGGTATATTGATGTTCACTATATATATATATATATA
>VWYN01027532.1:171117-185574 GCA_013400075.1 Hippolais icterina | reverse complement strand
ATATATAATGCTCAGAGCAAGGATCTTTTGAAATATTTCACAACAAAATATAAGAGCATCCATCACTGTCATGATTCCTGTGGGAATAAATATTTTGTGACACCATAACTTTGAGAGTGTAGCCTTGTAGATTTTGCATGTCTTAAGAGTTTTTATGTATTGGAGTAATGTTCTGCAGCTGGGTTTAAACACAGATGTTAGAGTGCTGTTGGTAACAAACATCTTGTTTCTCCAAGGAAAGTGAAAAATGCTTTTTGCAGTGATTTTATTTGCAGGGAATGTTTGCAGTGAAGTAGTATGAGCTTTATGGCAGGCACAATAATGAGTTCCATGTTTGGCTTTTTTGCCCCCTTTCCTTGGATGAAATAGGAATAGTTGTTAAAAGAATTGTTTTATTACCAAATTATTACATTATTATCAGATGGAAAAACTAGGCAAGTTTCTATAAGATAATACAAATAAAGAAATTAACTATTAGAACTGCTTGTTGCTCTAGAGGCAAAATAAATTCTAAAATTTTATAGATTTACAAGAAAATATTACTAAGAATTCTCTTCCTAGCTTTTTATTGTAGTGTTACTCATCAGTAATGGTCAGCAATTACTGTACAAAATGTTTGATGATTTGCAAATTGTACGGCAATCCAAACTCTTGTACCAAAGAATACTTCCATTCAAACTCTTTCCATCCTATTTGCATTGAAATGCTGTATGTGCTGTCTGAGATGTCTTTAAGGCTAGAATAATTTTTTCATGAATTGAAGTATTTTGAGATTAAATATGAGGAGGCGCAGTTTCAGACGTTTGAGCTGAAATTTCTAGAAACTAAGGATATTGAATTCCATTTCTTTTTTTTTGTTGAGGTGGTTTCCTAGGATAGATTATTGCCATCGAGCACCAGATTTTCACTAATTAAGAATTTTAAAAAATGTTTTTTCCTTAATATACATAGTAAGTAACTGCATCATTTAAAAGTATTGTAACTTTAATTGCTTTCCCTACTAATAATAGCTTGCTTGTGTCTAGGATGAAACACATGATGTGGACAATGCTGTTTAATTGCACTGTAACATTGTTAACTTATTTGAGAACACTGCTGGGAAATTAATCATGCAATGGAGGTCATTGTTCTTGCATTGATTACTTGTGGTTCCTCAGGGGTTATGCTGTCAGTCCTCCTCCTACTAATTTTGCTCAACTTTTCCTGAGACCCTGCTGTGTTTAGGGTTAAACTGTTACTGCTGAAAAGAAATTGTCTTCCTTTTGTAACAAAGACTGAAGGCTTTGGCTTACTTGCTACTCAAAAGGCATTTCCAGTTCCAGTTTATAAGACAGCTCAACCCTCTTATTAAATGAAAATTTGACTGCACTCTTGTTGCCAGGATACAATTTAGGCTGTACCTTCTTATCTTACAAACAGAGTAAAGTCAGCTGTAAAAATAATATTTCCAGTCCAGTAGTCACTTTGAAGTCCTAAAAGGAACTAAATTAGTGCTTAGACCAGGTATGATGATTGTTTTAAAATCCTGGATATTTTAAAAATATCAGATGGTAGTTTTAAAGTTGTGCAACATGGATATCATTAAACTAATTCTAGAAGGGGGAGATACGAAGTAAAGGTTCTCAATATGTTTTGTGAAACTGGCATGGCTGGAATGCCAGATGAAACAAGTTCAGAAATATCTTGTACTCCCATTGGAACAGAGTGGGTTTTGTGGGTCAGCATGTCTAATACTGCATATGCCAGTCTTTTATTATTTCTCTAGAGAATTAAATAATTACTGTGATTTTTCTTTTCTGCACATATATGTTAGAGAAAACAGTTTCAAGAAGCATGTCCAGGCAGCTCTTCATTCAGGAAGTGGTGAGCTATGAAATACTTCTTCATTCACGTGCAGAGCTTTTTTGCGTATTTTTGGACCTGAGGAGCACCTTTTTTTTTTTTTTTTTTGCCCCCCAGAGGACTATTGCCTTGGAGAAAATGACATGCTGAGACTTAGACTTAAGAGTTGTGGCATTTCAGGTGGCATTTCTGATATGCAAAACTCAGGCTCTGACTGCTCTGGAGTTTAAAACTGAGTATATATTACAAGCTTTAGTCTTTCAAGGGCCCTAAAAAAGTATTGTCCTCATCTGTAGAGATGTCACATTACTTGTAGAGCTCTGTTTTTTAAAGTATAAGGCCCAGTCTTCCAAGAACTGGTGCTGGGAAGTGATTTTTGTTTTGAACAGAGCAGAGTCTGTTTATACAAAATTTATAAACACACATGTTTCTATCTGTGCCCTTGGTTAGAAACTAGAATCTCCTGGCTCCCCAAAATTGTAGTGTGTGTGCTGGAAAGATATTCGATATCTCAGAAGCACAGTATTTTTTGAAAGTAAGCAGCAGAGTTTTGGTCTGCAGGATGTACTAGTTCTACATGACTGTTTCCAAAGAAGCCATTCTGCTGTTCTAACTTTTCTTTTGAGGTGTTGGATTTTTGTTGTATTTCTCTACAGCTGCTTTGCACTTGGAAATATTGTAGATTAGGAAATGCATCTGCTTCTGCCTTATCTATAGAGAGTTCTTGGTGTGAGCTCATCTGCTTCCAGCATGTTTGCAGAAAAGCAAAGCTGGTATCTGTGTTCTCCCAAATGATAATGCTTAGAATCGAAAAAAACAAGTTTTACACTTACTGTGAAGAGAAATGACTGGCTGAAATGGATTGACAAATGGATGTGCTTATGAAGCATTCATTCTATTTTATATGATGAAGAAAGGCAAGTTGTAGATGAGGGTGGGGAACAGCTTTCAAGGTACCTTCATGTGAAATTTGATAGACTTCAATGGATTTCAGTTTACACTCTTTCAGGACAATAATCCTCTCACTGCTAAATCCAGACCAGATGTTCATTTCAGGAGACTGGAGTTTCTGTTTCTTTTAATTAATACTCTTCATCTGCTCCTTTTGAATCCTGGATTCTTGCTAGTCTTCTCAAGAGAACCTTCTAAGCTTGTACCATGAAGGAATGATATGGTTATTTTCTGGCTCTTGTTTTGTGAATGTGTTGCATCTGCAGAGTTCTGACTCTTCATACCTTGAATTTTTATGAGCACCCCTCCAATCCTTCCTATCTCCTATTTAAGAGACAAGGTCTTTTGCATTTAGTTTCAGGAACTTTTAACTGAGAAGCACATTTACATATTCTGGAAAAGATTCATGGCTTTCAGCAGTGCAACAATATGTGGTCATTGAGGGAAAAGTGAAACTGATAATGCAGAACCAAGTTGTGATACTTCCTCCTATAAGTAAAAATCCCACATATTTGCAATAAAACTGCAATATAGATGGTCAATATTGATTAGATTTTTCTGTCTTCAGGCAAATATTTTCTTGAAAACATGTGTACATTTTTAAAGATAAAACATAATACCTAAGTAATCTAGAGGTATTTATAGGTGCTCATTTATTGAACAGGAGAACGCAGTTAGGGAAAATCCACTGTGTTGAATTAAAAACACACTGGCTCAGATTTAACTTTCTGTTCTGGTGATTGAGGAATACACTCACCTTTACCTGAAGGTCAGATTCAGATTGGTTTTAGCTGCAAAGGGAGTGGGGTAATAAATATTAACTAAATGCAGCCTCTGCTTGCATTGTTAAAAATTTCACAGAGGAAAATGTTTTACATGGTTAAAATGTCAAATATCAAAGCATTGCAGTTTTTTTGGTGCCTTTAAAGACTGCAAACCTTAGGGCTTAATTTCAGAGAGGTAACTGGTTACATATTTCTAAATGTTCATGCTGTGATTTTTCATTGGGCTCATTTTAACAAGAATGTAGAAAGAAAACCTAGAGGACCAAAGAAAGATCTTATTGTAGATTTACCATTCACTGACAGTCAGTCTGGAAAATTAACTTCTTGGATTTAAGGTAGCTCAGGTTAGGTGAATTACTTTCCTGTATATAGTATCTTTAGATATTAAAAAATGCATTTAACTGCTGCCTCTGATTAATATTAAAACACTTTAATTACTTGTATCAGTAATTTTCTGTTGCAAGCTGCTATTTGCTATTTTCCACATTGAATGATATTTATGACCAAATATCAAAATTAGACTTTGATCAGAGAGAGAAATTGCTTTTCCATGTAAACTTTTCCTACTTTCCTAAGAGTTTGTCCCATATTTGTCAGCCAGACTCTGAATTAATAAAATTAGTTGTCTTTGAATTTAATTATACTCCAAACTGATTTTATGCAGGCAGCTGTAAAGGAGAGTTAGTAAAGAACAGCTTTCAGAGTCTGAAGTGACATATTTGAATCTCAGGGGATAAAAAGTATGTGAGTGTTTGTACACAGTAATTATATACTGGTTAAATACAACTGAAAATAATAAAAAATTAATAATATAAAGAAGTAAGCAAAATCTTCTTCAATATATACTTAATGTATAATAAATGCCATTTTAGTAAAGGGGAATTTCTTCTGCACATAGAAGCAGTTAGCCTCTGTTTTTACTAAAACTTCTAGAAAATGCTTGAAATGAGAATACGTCCATGAATTTTCATTGGGCTATGCTTTTTTCTCTGGAGTCTTAAGTAAAATGCAATGTTTGCTAAACCATGGTTGTCTTCAGAAGCACTACCATTTCTTTTGATTTTGTATTCACAAACTGTGCACTTTGTGCATGATTCCAATGCAAATCAGCATAAAAAAAATCCCATATTTGAAGCAATTGTAGTTGAGAAGTGATCACCATGCAGTTACACAGCTCAGCCCATATTCAGCAACATGGCTGTGAATGAAACTTGGCATAAAATGTTGCTGGTAGCATGTTACAGGAGTTCAAAGCTTAAATTTGTTCCAATTAACGTGTTGAAATCACAGGTGTTTCCAGACCAGGTTTGCAAGCTTTTATCTTTCTCCAAAACTTAAAAAATCATAAATAATCTGTAAGGATGTGTCTGCCACAGTTTCAAATTCCTGTCTATGTTCTGGAGAGTTTTCAAAAGGCTTTCTTCTGCCAAAGTAGTGTGAAGTGGTTTAAAAATAAAATATAGAGTTAAAGCATACAAAAATAAAAAAAGACTCAAGATTTCTTTTCTGCATCCTCTGAGTATCTTACATATAGAATGTAGTAGTGCCATTTGATTTACCTGTAGTCGTGTATTTATTGTTTTTAGTGCACCTCTTACCTTGCCGTTAAACCAACAGTTCGAGCACTAATTTGCCCTAATGGTCTCCAGAATGTCCTGCTGTACCCCCTCAAACTCACTAAAACCAGTCCCTTTTTCACTCAAAAACCTCTAATTTTTTTAAAGAACATGACAGTAATTCCCAATGCCAAATTTGCAACACCTGCCAAACCTATTGTAACTGTGGCTTTCAGCCTTTAGGAGTCTTCCCCTGAAATCACAGTCACCAAATGGGTCAGGTTGGAAGGCACCATTGCAGGTCATCCAGTCCAACCTCTCTGCTCAAGCAGGTTCATTCTACAGCACATGGCGCAGGATTGCACACAGATGAATTTTGGATATCCCTAAAAAAGGAGACTCCACAATTTCTCTGGGCAACCTGTTCCAGTGCTCTGTCACCCTCACAGTAAAGTTCTTCCTCATGTTCAGGCAGAATTTTGTGTTTCTGTTTGTGCCTGTTGCCTCTCATCTTATTGCCTGGTATCACCAAGAAGAGCCTGGCTCCATCCTCTTGGCATCCTCCCTTCAGATACTTTTATGCACTGATAATTACTTCACTATTATTATGAGTTGTGATGCCTTTGTGATGAAAAATATAAATAAACACCTTAGTAGCAGAGATAGACCTTTGAAATAGTCATAGAAATTTTAATTTAACTTCACAAAAATGAGGTCTCCTAATGTAAATGTGTGTTGGCAGAGGTATTCATTATACATTGTTTCTTTAAGCACTTGGGGAAATAAAATGTACACTTAGGAGTAAATTCTGAAAAACTGAGCCCTTAAGTAGTTTCCTATATAAAGCCATTGTCAATTCTATATTTATGTAATGTGTATAATCCTTTTATTGTATGCACTCAGGAAATAGTCTTGACAGCTGATGAAGATATTAGTTAAGTTGTTGGTTAGAGTACATGTGCTTATGAAAATGGGAGAATTTACACTTGGCTCAGAAATATTAAAATAAATTATATTGTGAGCAATGTTTTCAAAGTCCATATTTCAAAGTCTATTATTTTATAGTACAAATAGATATTGAATTATGGAGACAGGATCTGCTTACAAGGCTGAGAGCTGTGTGTATTTAGGAACTATATTTAACTATACGCCTGTATTTATTTATCCATAAAGATGTGAGTATATATTAAGTTTGTATGTGCCCATGTATTACATGTTTGTATTAGAAGACTGATAATTCAGTGGATGTACTCTTTGGATTATTGTCTTTTTCCTGAGTTTATAGCTGTGCTACCTCCAATTAAATAGGAGATTTGGTGTTTTCACCAATTTTTTCATCAAAAGGACCACCAGCCTACCAGTATAAAGCCTTGGAGGACCAACAGCATTCTGTGAGGACAACCATCTAGAGTGGCTAGAGGGAAAGAGAATAAAGAGTGTCATGGGTGGTTGTTGGTACTACTAGCAGTACTACTTCACTATCAGCAATGGGTGGAGAAAAAGCGCTATTTTCTGTTGTGTTTTTTAAGAGGTTCAGTCAAAAAAATGGAAGTGTGATTACAGATGGATAATTGAACATGAAGAAATTAAATCTGTAAAACTGATTTCTAGAAACTAGGCTTGAAAATGGCCAAATGGTATCAGCTAAAGCAGTGAAATATCTTTAAAGGGAGTATTATTAAGGAAAGTATCTTCAAATAAATTAAAATACCTCAGACACTGCTATATATTTTTAGCTGGGAAATACAAGAAAAAACATGCTCTTTTTATTTTTTCAGAAAAAAATTGTTTTTCATAAATAGGAGTCTGAAGCAAAATATTAACTGAATCTTTTTCTCATATTCCTGAGATATTTTTCATCTCTGTTCTTTGGAGATTCAAAGATGTAATTAAGATTGTTTTTTCTTTTCCACTGTTTTTCCCTTTTTATTTAATATAAAAATTTTTGCTTTATTATAAATTCTTTTTGTCATAAGCATTTTGCCCGTAGATGAATTGCTATATAGCAGGAAATAAAAAATTCTAATAATGTTTTAGTGTACAAGGGTGTCCAATTTCTTCAGAGAATTATTGCATTTAATATAATCAATGACAAGAGCTAAGTAAACCTGACCCAAATACATGGTGATTGGCCATTGAATGCTATTTCATATTGTGTGTCTGTAGTGGTTGATCCTTTACATGTTATGGAAATTATGCGGGCCAGCCACTGTGGTAGGGTTCAACTGCAGGTTTCTGCTGAATCTGTAAACTAAAAAGAGATTCTTCTATAAAGTCCTTTTTACTAATAGTGCCATAGCTCAAACCAGGACCTTGAACAAAGAATTCCTTGGGCAATTAGACCCTTGCAATCTGAATTCCCCACCCCATGTGCAGGAGTTCATACCAGTAGTATCACAAGGCTTGGGGTTTTCCTCTTCCCCTTCCTTCATTTTCAAAAGAAACGTAGGTGGGCTGTTTCTTTCCTTTACTCTAAGGTTGCAGCTTCTGTTGATGAGTGTACCTTCCATGGCTGGAGATTTTACTTCACTCAGTGAAAGTTTAACAGATCTAGGTGAACATTCCCAGTTTGTGGACTAAGGTTTGGCAAATTCAACTGCTAACACTAAGCAACTTATGCTAAACAAGATGTATATAGGTAGCACATCAAATTGTACAGCATGTAAATGTAGAAATGGAACTAGATATTCAAGGGACAGGGTGGATCAGAGGACTGGTAATGCAATCCAGGCCTTTTTGCCTCCAGGTCGCTGGGTCATGTCTGTCTCAGGTTGGTAGTGACTAAAATTCATTGCTATCTAAAGCTTGCTCAGTGACCTATGTAAAATGAGTTGCTGCTCTTAGTCAACTTTCTACTAGAAAGGTGTTTGTATCACGAGGAACAACGTAACTGGCATCTTTCCTGATTGATAACCCTTTTAATGGGGCCAAGCACTCAATTGTCAGAGAGACGAGGCTTTGTTCCTAGCATGCTGTAAAGGTTTGTTGTTTCTCCTTAACAGTGCAGGTATTTCCATTTCACAGCAAATAAAGAAACCCCAGTATTTGGTGTTTCAGTGTCATGTGTGACCTCTGGGCCATGCTGTTACTGTCTTGGCTACTTCAGCATTAGAGGAAAATGTGTATGTACACTTAAGGCTTACAGCCTTTAATACCTTAGGAAGAAAATTCCTTAAGGAGGTAGGAAGATGCTTAGACGAAATCCTACAATACTTGGCTACTTCTTATTATCCAGATCTTTTGTGCTCCTACACAATCCTGCAATGACTACACAAATCTTCCTCTCAGTTTCTTCATGTTTTCTCAGTTTCCTTCAGAAACATTTACCATTTTGAGTATTCTCCTAAAGCGTATTTAGTGGAAGCTCTCTCTTTTTCTTCTCCCCCTTTCCCTTCCCTACTGTAAAATTTTAGGGTGATTTACTGAAGCCATTTGTAGCTGAATTACATATTCCCACTTTCTTTTACAGCAATGCACATTAGAGATACACAGCCATGGTAAGGAAAAAGCTGAGAAACTGTACAGACAGCAAGGCAGCACACTGGTGTACTCAGGTCTGAGGTCATTTCACAGGTAAATCTGAATATAGGAGGACTGTGAGGGGGTTTAAGGATGCTGCAAAAGCAATGGGGTTTCCTCTGTTGTGTAGGAAAGTATCACACAGCACTTTTCATTATTCCCAGAATTTTGCTGGCAGATTATATTTTGCATCCCCTTCTTAGGGAGAAAGTCACCATGAGGCTAGCACCTGTCTGGAAAACAGGTTACAGTGTTTGTAATAAAGTACTATTCAACCTCTTTCTTTTTACTTTTAATTTGAGAAAACCATCATTCTTCCTTATCATTCACTCTAACCCATATGTCCACTAACTCAAGCCTGAAGCATCACCTCTACGGTTCAGGGTTTTCAAAGGGATTTGTGTGATAGGGTCCTAAATACTTATTTAGGTACATAAATAAGTGGTATCTGAATTTCAGAAATAAAAAGCTTCTGCATTTTCCAGCACTATTTAAAAATTTGACAATTTAAAATCTAGAGCAGCATAGTACAGTAAGTAATAACAATGACAGTGAGCAATTTTTAACATTTCTCCTTGCAGAAGCATTGGGAATGTGTGTGAGCAATGGATATATGTGTTCCTTTCAGCACAGCACAGTTTGTCAAGGAACGATAAAATCAAGATTATTGTAGAGTTTTCTACTGTGCATGCCTCATTCTGATCCACCTACTGTATTTAGAACATGGTACTTTTACTTCTGTATATTGACAGTTCATTGCTCAATAATGCCAACCTCAAGAGAATGTTTAATGTTAATTTACAGAATCCTGATGCTGCTCAGAGGAAGAGTACTTTTGCAAAGAAATGAGGCAGTCTATCATGATCCTCTCTGTGCTTACTGTAAGTACTACTATATTGCTAGGAACTGTAGAATTTCAAAATAAATTATTGCATTTGCTAGCATACTGTCCAAAAATAGAAATATAGTCACTCTGATTTCAGTTGTCTGACTAGGCAGTGAATGCCTTTATTCTGTATGATGCAGAAACATGTAATGTACTCACAGTTCCCCACCTCTGGATATTCATTTCTGCACACAGAAGGGATGATATTTGGTTAAGTACATTTTAGAATTGTTTTTAAATTAGAATTCTTGTCTTTTACCTAAAAACTATAATTACTGCAGAGATGAGTAAAAACATCTGTTTAATTTCAGACGGATGTTTTCTTTCTGCAAATGTATGCTAGACTAACTGAAAAGGTATGTATAAATAAAATAGGGAGGACAGGCTTCTCCATGTTGACTTTAATACTTGCTTCACAAACAAGGAATGTTTCTCTTGAAACTGCCTGTTACGCAGCATACTGTTAAGTTTCTTGAACTGTTTTAGAATTCTGTTCTATTAGAATCCTATGCGAAAGTTTTCTACTTTTCTTTCTGTAAAAGGTTTCAATGTATTGATACTGGTTATGTCTCCTCTCCACCCATATTAATTAGAAATATTTCCTTAGCAATTTACACACTTTTTTTCTTTTTTTAAGGTAGCATGATTATGCCATCCTGTCCTTATTATTGGTAAAAATCCATGTTCATTTTAAGGAAGAGAAGATTTGAATTGTTCCTGTAATTTCTCATCAAATGTTTGTAAATTTCAGTGGCTGTGAGAAGTATTCAGCATCATTGGCCTGTCAGCTGAACCTCAGATTGATGTCACTTATTTTCCTGGCACCAAACATGCCACTCTGCATGTTGAAGAATCACAAAGAAGAACAGTGAGTGCTTGAGGTTTATTAAAGGATGTAAATGGGGTGTGAACTAGAAAGGGCAACTAAGAGTTCAAGATTCTGAATATAAAGATTGTGAAAACATGCAAATGGACCAATGTGGTGGTGCATTCCCCCTTAACTCCTTTCCAGGCTGCAGTGTGACCTGAGAAAATGCTTGTTAGGCCTTGTCCTGGAAAACACCACCTGGGCTCAGCTCCTTCTGATCTTATCAAAAACCACTGTCTACTCTCAGGAACTTCTAATGAGCTTCTGTTCTTCTCATGACCAGCCTTGGTGAATATTTCTCTGGCCTGAATGGCGTACCATTCCTATTCTTGCACTTTTAAAGGAAGTGCCGACACGAACTGCGGCCTGGATGAAACACCATTGTGACTAAAGGCCGCTCTCTTGTGACCCTACCCACAGCGGCCCAGGATGGGGCCCCTTGAGCTCTCCTGAGACCGTAGCAGCCCCAGACCAGAAAAGTCCCTCTGAGGGGGCCTCTCAGAGGCAGCAAACCCTCAGGTTTGCAATACCTGGAGAATCACTGAACCATGATGTATCCTGGGCTGGTCCCCTCACTCCTCGAGGCCTGATCCTTCACCTGTTGAGAGATGCAAAAGAATCCGAGGTGGGTATTTTCACTGACCTCTGAGGGGAAGTTTCCCACAGGTACCTTCTCTTGCCCTGGCTATTTCTGTCTGCATGCATACCCTTTGCACATATGCTGTAACAAATCTGGAAGCTGTTATAGTTATGATTTAGGTTAAATGCTGTTAAGTGCTTTTTCTCTGTTATAGTGTTAAGGTTAAATATAAATTAAGTTATAAGATCAGTTAAAGTACTGTTAAGTTTAAACGTTGAAAAACAGAATGCTTTAGACCACATTCCCTTTCACCCTTGTTTTTACAGTGTTACACACTGTCTTTACACACCACCCCCCCGCCCCCGGGTAGTTTCAATTCATTTCTGTTTTGATTGCCTGGATTTTGTTTGGTGGTGTTGTTGCTTGCTTTCCCTGTTGTGCCTTAGCTGCCCCTTGTAAGTAGAGGGAATCTTGCCAACAAATCCGTTGTGTGTTGTAGTTTAGTATGAAATCTGACTTTTGCTCATACCCTTGCTGGTGATTTTTTTAGCAATCTCAGGCACGCACATTCAGGACAACCAATTAACCTTTCACCTTTTACACCACAATAAAGACTTTTGTTTTGAATTTTTTTGAATTCTCAAAATTGCTTCAGCAGTAGTAGGTCTTCTCAAAACTTGGACGCACATGTTCAAGTTAACATCTCTGTTTTGTGGTCCACCAGGTATATTCTGCCAATTTTGGGATGGCTAGTAATTGCAAAGAAAGATGTACAGCCAAGCCTAATACATAAAGATCTGGATACAGTTCACTAATTACCTAGAGTAGCTGGATAAATCTCTTGGATGCAACCTGACTTTAAAAGAATTTTCTTTATAATGAGCTAGAGAGGATTTGAAATAATTTCTTAAATTCAGGTTAAGTCATATTTAGTGAATAATTTTCTTTTTTCACACAGAATTTAATCCTGCATTAGTATATTACTGACAGAGACAAGCTGAAAGCTCCTTCCAAAGGAAAAGTTCTTTTCACATTGATCTTTCCCAGCTGCTCAAAATAGATTTTCTTATAGTTTCCTGATAAAGGAAGACTCTTCTTGCAAGAATTCATCTCTGTTCTAAGCTTTTTCCTTCCTAGCAGACATCTGTTATTCCTTATTGGGTGCTATACTCTATTCTTACAGTACAAGCAAAAGCAAAAGCATTAAATTTTTCTTCTGATTCCTTTCTATGTAACCAAGAAATTGTGTAGCTTTATAATTCTGCACAATGTGAAAGCATTTGCTCTCTGTCTTCAGTATGGGGGATTAATTTACAGCCACACTGACCCAAAAGCTCTGAAAAGTCTGTTATAGAAATAGAAAAAGAAAAGGGAAAACCTGTATTTTTTCTATGTTGAAATCTGTAGAGCCTCAAAGCAGAGGAAATACTTTCTTTGTCCCTTTCTTTTGGGGGTGGTCCCCAGCATCCCTAGAGCCCTAGTGAGGGATTCTCGTCTTGGAGAGCAGAATCACACAACTGTAGAATGGGTTGGAAGTGACCTGAACCACCACCTAGTTCCAACCTCCCTGCCATAGACAGGGATGCAATTTGCTACTTATGATATTCACACTCATAAGTAGATTTTGTTCTGCTAAATAATGATGTCTCCCATCACCCTGGTGAATCCAACAACTCCCACATGTTCTGTTCCCTCACTCATCCCAGGGAGAGCCCTCAGCTCCTGCTCTTGTGGGAACCAGGAGTCTACAGCACCATGGTTGGAAGGTCTGACCTACAAGTGCCTTATTTGGCCATAGGCAAAGTCTTCCTTGCTATTAAAAACAGGTTTGTCCCTGGTGGCAAATACAATCCTAGTGAGGGGAAGGGTATTTTTAAAGAGCTCTGGAGGTATCATCCTTCTAAACTGGGCAAACTGGGAAAAATTGGACAAAGGCGAGAACTGTGGAGTCATTACTCATCATACTCATTTTTTTCACTGTGTTTCTTAAAAAGAGTAGAAAGTAGAAAAAGTAAAAATTTTAATTTTTTTGGTGGATAATGACAGGGACAGCCTGTGATATTGTGCAAAGCCAAATAATGGCATGTTATTGCTCTCCACTTTACTTTCATCAGAGTTTTCCTCATGCTTTACAAAATATTAAAATATGGCATTGTGATACCGTACCAAGAAAAAAAAAAATCAGGCTTTAGATGGGTTGCATTTATGCAATCCTCAGTATACTGGCAGTTCAAATATTGGAATTTGAATAATTAAAAAATAAGCTAACAAAATAAGCCACAATAATTTGGAAATCCAGGCACTGTCTTTTTGGGATTTGTTATCTCACAAATTTCCAGTACTGGAAAAATCTCAAAATGGGTTTGCTGGAACAAGAGACTTTTCAGACTGCCAAAGCTATATGACAGATCTCTGACTCCTATTGTGCTAATTATTTACACTGAAAACAATATCCCATACCTTTAAAAGTAAGGGAGAATATTTTTCATGGAATATGCTGAGGAGTTGACCTACATAATGTAGCTTAAAGCAATGTAGCTTGAGCAGCTTTTCTCCATCTTTATTGTCACTAGTACTGCTCCTTAGAAGTGGTTGAGACATTTGGATGAACAATTGAAAAGAAGAAAAAAAAGCTTAACCACCTATCCATTAAAAAAGCTTAACTATCTAACCATGAGCCTTCTGGAATGGGGCACCCACAAGATAGATGGTAAGTTCTTAAAAGTTGTTCCATAACTTTTCACATTGATATTTGATGTGGGATAGAGCTAAGAAAAAAAAATAAACCTTTAATAAATAAGAACTTTTGAAAATGGATAAAATGTTTGTTAATTCTGAATATTGATTTTGAGAGCAGACGTAAAATTTATTTTCTGTGTGTGCTGAATAGATGCAAGCTGCAGGACTTAGCAAAACACTGAAAGCTAACTACCAATGAAAAAGAATTCTGCAATCTACCATTGCATTTTCCAGCAATAAACTGTCTTAAATTCACTGTTGTCAGTGGTAACTTCTTTTTATTGTAACCTAATAAGGTCAGTGCTTAGCTACTATGACTCTTCCTACTACAAAATCATTCTCAACAATCATAGCATGAAATTATTTGTGAAGTCCCTTCATTTAATCAGCACACTCAAATGGGGAACAAATCTCTGTAGCCATGAAGACAAGTTTTGAAGCATTGTTGAAAGCAGAACACTGATAAAAACCATTGATCTTTTGTTTCTAAAAGAAAAAAAGAGATCTGTTTGAAGATAAGTGCAGGTAATTTATAAGGTATTTATAAGGTAACTAAATAACATCCAGCACAGCACTGCTCTTAGGTGAAAAGTATTCTGATCAGGCATTGGTTTGGAATAACTCATTTTGGGTTTGTCCTGCTTCACTAATCTGGAACATGTTTCTTTGAAGTTCTGAGCATCTCCGACTTGATTGTAAAGACTTCTGTTACATTAAGCACCACAAAAAAA
>VWYN01027532.1:91216-166699 GCA_013400075.1 Hippolais icterina | reverse complement strand
TTTTTTTTTTTTTTGAAAAATGTTCGCTGATTTGCTGGTTGTTTTGTTGAAGTGTAGTTATGGTGAGGGCAGTGACATCTGCTGAAATGTAGAGGAGAAAGTTTAGTGTCTTAACTGGACAGGACAAAGCAGTTTAAATATGGACTATGTGTACTCTGCTCATTATGAGTTAAGATCTAGGACTCTTAGGGCTCAAATGTGTAATTTAGAAGTATGCAATGAACATGTGATCATGAGACTCTGGGGTTATTCAGGTGAGCAAGTACCACACTGTTGTAGCTTCATTGAATCATTATTTAAAAAATGAATATTCTGTTGTGGGCTGTTTGTGTGACAGTCTGTGCTCACACGTCTGCTTTTAAATTGGGTTTTTGTATACAAAAAAAATGAGTACCTTTCCTACCTGTGAATATGAGGAAGCTTTTAGGGAGAGAATGAACTTTTCTGTATATTTGGAGAACATGTAGCATGTTAGTGCAATGAAGGACAATAGCCCCTACATACCAGATTTTCATTTTCTGTGGAACTCACTATGCCATAGTTCCTTCCCCCTCACCATCACTCCTATGCACTTTTCTGAATCCCAAATGGCTTATTGTTAAAGCCCAGAGGAGGGGCTCAGTTCTGCTTTCATGGCAGTGTCAGCACCTCTGATGGCATTGAATTAAGTTTAAACTTTGTAGACCTGCATTAACAGAGGAGAAATGCTGCATGTGCAAGTGTGCAGGGGAAAGAAAGAAAGATATGAAAGTTTGATGTTGTAACTTTTGGAATCTTTTGAGTCCAATTTACATACACGGTAAAAGAAAGTTTTCCGTGTGGAACACTGTCATTACTGAATTATACCTTTAAAAGTAGAATTATTTTATTTATTCCTCCATTTGTGGGTCTCAATTCCTCCAGTCTTCACAATAGACAATTCTGGGAGACAGGGATTAAAAGCAGCTGCAGGCCTTCATGTGATCTGAAGGGCACAGTAGGAGTATAAAGAATTTAAATATCATTCATTTTCTTTTCCTTTGCTCCTTTTCTCCCCATGCCATTCCACATGGAAATCAATCAGTCATTCAGAGCCATGGACAATGACCCCCTACCTTTCACAGCGCATATCCAAAAATCCTTTGGCAAGGTCCAGACTTGGACTCCAGCTATCTCAGCACTGCTGGAAGTCACATTCTGCACTGTTGGACATTGGGATTCATGAATCGCAGGCTTGCACTGTACACCGAGTACCTTCAATCATTTGTCAGAAACATTGGCTGATCACTTTCTGAGCACTATACACTTCCACTTTTGTTTTAATGCCTTTTCAGTTTTCACAATGAGCCTGGGGAACCTCATCGGAATGAAGTTCCTTTCTGATTAAAATGTCTTGTCTTTAAATCCAGCTTTGCAGCAGGGATGCCAGCCTGAAGGGCACAGCATGGCCAGGGTACACTTCTGGTGATTGATACAACATCACTTCCTTGATGATCATCCTGAATAAATCTCCTCAGTATTTTCAGACATGATGTAGATGCCCTTTACATCCATATAAATCTTCAGCCAGGAGAAAATTAGCCAAGTCCAGACATTGATCTTGTGAGGTAAATTGTACCTAGGCAGCAGGGGATCCATTGATAAACAGTGAAGCAATGCAGATAACTTACCAGCTTACTTTTAATCAATGCAGCTTCTCACAATGTATTATTCCAGCAATGGGTCTAAATCACTGTTCACTATAAGAGTTGTTTTCAAAACCTTTTAATCTAATTGGAAAATCTTCTTTTCTACTGGTAATAAACACTCACTAAACTGTCTGCACCTAATTGAGCTGTAGTAATTTATGTGAGCTCCCCACTGCTTTTTCTCCCTTTAATCAGACAGACTGCTTTACATCTTTAACTAATGAAACCTAAGACTTTGCCAAGAAGATTTGATCAAATGTCACTACCAAATAAATCTTCATTAACACTGACATGTCCCACAGCCTCTCCGTGTCCCTTTTCATCATTAACTCAGAGCAACATCATCATAGAAAGGTGATGGCCACTACTTTATTTACATATATAATTAAGCCGTAGTCAACAATGTCACACCAAATAAGAACTTGAAAAGAAAATTTATTGTAGCTTTTTGTCAGGGCATAATGATAGTAACTGCAGTGAAGCATTTTTTCCTAGAAAGGAGATCTCAGCTCTAGACATGTGCTAGAAATGCCACCAGCTGCCATGTACGTTCCTAAAATCCTTCCCTGTAGTAAAGCTGTTCAGATCTGTCCTTATCCTTGATAAATAAGAATTCCTGCCCACACAGCAGTGCTTTGCAGAGATTTTCAAGTCAGCTTAGGTAGTGAGAACTGTACAAGTATCTCCCACAGGAGCATCAGGTATCCACATGTGTGGTACCTAGCACAAGCCTTTGGTATTGCTGGATATAACATAAGCAGAATCTGTCACCACTAAATAGAACAGTAAAAGGTGGTACTCCCATGCCTGTGTGGGAGAGAATGACAGAATGTTCCGGAATAGGTCAATATTGACCAGAATTAAAGTTACAGGGGAAAGAGAAGCAAACCAGTAGTCTATGAGGCAAAACAAAACCTTTTTTTGGATATTCCCTAATGGTATACATGATTTTTTTTATGCATAAAAGATCAGAAGTGCCAAAGGAAGTGTTCAGAATATCAGCTGTAGGTATTTCAGTGTGCTCAGCATTGATTCCACATGTAAAGTTGATTCTTTACTGTCTTTCACTGTAAAGTTAGGTGGATGAATGCTTTGGAAAGTCTTTGTGTTGCTCATCAAACATTTAGTAAGTGGTAAAAGAACAAAGTTAGGAATGTGAATGCTGATACTTTAATGGGAATTGGGATGAATGCTGAAGCATGAATTGGGAAATGCGTGTTGAAATGGTGTTGCCTTGGGAGGGCTGACCTGAAACAGAGGCTAGGCAAAACTAGAGAGTAAAATTAGGATTTATTAAAAGGTCCCCAAAATCCACCCTGGGCATTACAGAAGCCTACACAAGGCTGCACCCAGGGTGGTCTGCAAGTGGTGGCCAAGATGGCCCCCCGAGTCATGAAATTTTGCCATTTTATAAGTTTAGGTCTATTTGCATATTGGGGTCCAATTGCCCAATTACAGCTCCAGGCCATGAGGTCTCATCCTTCTTGTTCCACCCCTCAGTCCATCGTTGTTTGTGTTCTTGGCCTGAAAGTTGTCCTTGGTCTTCCAGCAGAAATGGATTTGTTTTGTCTACCTGCTCCGTAGAGGGAGCTTAGTACAATTCCTAATACGAGGCTTCATCCCTAAGCAGCCCAGAATCTGAAAATACAAAAGCTAAGGCATCAGTGGAATTGGGAGCAGGGACCATGATAGAAAAGACATTAATTGCTAAACTGGACAAAAAGGAGCAGCTCATAGTGGTCATTGCTAAGGTCAGATAGGTTGAAAAAGAATTTTGACAATGGAGTCAGTCAAAAGTCTTGTGCAGGCAGGACAGAGTAAACAGAGCCACAGCTGACCTGGCTTGGCATTTTCCTTGAAAAGTTTCCTGAGCTATGGTTTGGCAGAGTACACGCATTGATTGAATTGGACTGCTAAGCTCATGAGATGTTTTATGTCTGCAGCACCTACTGGTAATATGTGTGTGTATATATATATATGTATGTGCATGTGGGAGCTGTGTCTGACTCTCACAAACACCATGTGTGAGTGTTCTTGTGAGAAGCTCTCTGGTCCTTTCTACAATCAACATTTTTTTAATGGCATGGAATAACAACAACTGAGTCAAGGGGAGGAAACAGGAGGCAGGACTAGGATGGATAAAATAAAGCTTTTATATTTTTTACACCATGTCATTTAGACCAAATGAAAACTTGATATTTAAAAGATAGAGAGTGCATTTGGATTTTCTTTAGGCCTTTGTTTGCTGTTAGCAACTTTTAAAACTATTCATCCATGAATAGTTTTTTGTAAGGTTGATAATACTATCTGGAATGTGTTTAACAATCATGGTCTGGCCTTCCATCTTAGACAAACCACTTAAAATAAATGTCAGTCATAGATGATTTTGAGACATAGCTGGAGCCTGAACAAAATTTTATTTTTCAAGGTGTGCTGGTTTGAAAACAAAACCAGTGAGAGACTCCAAGTCAGAAACACAATTTAATAAGAGAAAAAGAAAAGAAATAAGAGAAAGTAAAATAAAGTAAAATAAAATAAATGCAATAGTACAAAAAACCACTGACAGAGTCAGAATACAACCTGACACCTTGTTAGGGTGATAGTAGCAGTCCAGATGAGATGGTCCTGTCAAAGCAGTGATCCTGTAGAAAGGTCTGGTAGCTCTTGTCTCCTCTGGGAGTCCACTGCACTGTCCTAAACCCTGGATTATATCCAGGTGGGAATGCTTGGCTCCTCCCCCTGGGCGGAGCATCTCACAATGGGATGATCTCATTCTATGAGTCGTGCAGTGGGCCCTTAATGGCCCATTAAACAGAGATAGCTCCCAGAGGGAGTTATCTATGAGTCATGGGCAAGGCATTGTTGGGCTCATTAACAGAAGATAAGGGAAACACTGCCCCACCTGGTTTCAACAGCTCATGAAGATGGGGATAGAATACATAATCTGGGCACAATTTACATTGCAACCTAGGACACAAGGGCAGACTTTAGCTAAAGTTAGCTCTGCCCCTTTGCGTTCCTGAGGGATTTATATTGGGTCACTTTAGTACTTGAAGATAAAAGGGAAATTCACAGTAGATGACTGATATTATGTGAATAAGTTAGATTCTGTATTTCTTTAATCATGAGAAACACTATCAGTTCTGTTGTACAAAAATACTCTGATTATGGAAGGAACATTGTTTGAAAGGTGCAGATGACAGTATAATTGCTGAGTACACTTGGAAACATGGGAACAGGTGGTGATTTTAGAGATACCTGCTAACCTGTGGTTACACTGAATATGACAAATGTATCATATATATTTCAGAAGGGCTTGGTATATATCATAAAAATTCCAAAAGTGGTTGATTTTAATAAGGAAATAATTCTGTTGTAGATAAAGCGTCTTGGTGTTATATTTTAGCCTAATATGCAGAATCTCTTGTTGGCTGATGTTTCATGTTGATAATAAAGGCTATGAGTGTATCTTGTCATCAGTACTGAGAAGGAATAGCTACATGATCTGTTAAAGCAAAAATATTGCTTCCTGAACTGCTGAGCTCTTCTATAGCAACTGTAGAAATCCTAAAGCTTTGGAAGGCCCATGACTGAAAAAATCCATGGTATAGATATACACATGCTTCTTGTATGCAAGTGTCTATCAGAGAGGACACAAAATCTGGTGTGATAACTCATGTTGTAGCCCTGTGTTCCACCTATTCTGCTTTAAGAAATGATATTAAGTTGCCTTTGGATACCTGATATACACATGCCAGTAAAAAAAAGTGTTTATGTACTTTCTGAGAAACAGACATCACAACAGACTTCACAAGATTTTATTCATACATAATTTATCTTTCTGGGCTATTATATCAGCATTTGCAGCACATCCAATAAAAGTATATGTGATCCATTTGGACCAATTGCCTGCTAGGCACTGCTTTCTCTGTTTTCTTTTTTTACTGTTTTAGCCTAGTGAATGTGAAAAACTGCTCAACCTGAGTATGCACACAAACAGAAACAGCAGATAGGAGCATATTTTACAGCTTATGTTGTGCTACTGGAAACCTGAAACCTGTAGGTTAATGACACAGTTTTATTTCTTTTCCAATGATGGAAGAGGGAAAAGATGAACTACAAGATGATCAAAAAACATTTTTCCACTGCTGCTCCTTGATATACTATTCTCTGTAATATAAATGCTATAATAAATCATACTTTCTGTTTGTTCCATGTCTTGGGGTCAGTGTTCAGCACACTCAGTGGAACCAGCTTTTTTTTTCTATTGTTCCAATGAAAGCCTGTGAATATGCTCCAGCCAGCTTATCTGATTGTTTGTTCTGCTCAGCTAAGCAAACCATGCAAGTGTGCCTAAACTAAATTACCTGCTGCAAGTCTATACTGGTGTCATTCTAGTAGAGATTCTTCCATCTGTTTCCTTTTATTCCCTTTCTTGTGTCTTTTTCCCAGTCATTGTTCATTAAAAGCCATTGAAAAAAAATAGTCATAAAAAGACATACAGCTGCTTCTGGCAAGCATCTCTGATCTAAATGACAAAATATTTTAAATCCAGTGAATTATGTTTCCTGACCTAAACTGAATTTATTAAAACAGGCAGTATTCTTGGTCTTCAAATTAATAGAATGAAAGGATTACTAATTTCAGACATAGATATCTGTCAGATTTTTTTTCTAGTTTTTATGTAACTGGATATGAGATGTTACCAAAGTTATGGTTTTCTTCAAGAATAATTGTAGCAAAAAGTTCACTACCTTAATTGGGTTTAAAGCTCAATCACTAGAAATAAACTGTGGGCACATTTCTTGGAAATAAGAGTTGAATGATAGCACTGGGAAAGTTGGAAAGAAGGAGCAACAAATTTCAAAAAACATTATACAGCTTGTAATTTTTTATTACAATAAAATATTATTTTTCTTTCAAGTTTCTGAACCTATGCTAAATCTTTTGGGGGAGTGAATACGTGAAGGGATTCATAACGTGACTGTGAGACTGAGGGCTTAAAGAGCTTCAAGAGACAGCTGTTGTCTGTCATCAGACAGCCCTCTTGAAGACCAGAGCTAAGAAAAAAGTATTCTGAAAAGTATGAAAGAATAATTCACTTTGATAATGTATATCATCAACCCAACAACGTAGAGGTAGCGGAGCAAAAATTGGAAGAATGTTTTTGCAACATTTTACACATCTTAATATTTCCTATTGTTACATTTCCTATTGTCTCAGCTCAACATTTTGTGCTTTGCTTTCCATGATGGTCTGAAAAAAAAGGGAAACTCAGTTTCAAATAATTCAAGATTGAGATCCCTGTTTCCCCAGGGAAAACAGTCTCATTTGGTATAAGAATCTTCCTTGCCAGAGAATGTCTAAAACAAATTTTGCTGAATTAGGGATCAGTGTTATTTAAAAGCTTCCCTGAATTGCAAAACCACTAATGAAATCTGTGGATGAGATGGTACTGCCTGGAGTCATAGCTGCGTCTGTCTGATTAGGGAGAAATATGAAATTGTCATTTCTCAAGAAAAGATAGAGGTACATGTGCATAGCCTGCATCTAAACAACCTGTGGTTTAACCCCAGCTGGCAGCTAAGTACATACCAGACATCCACTCACTCACTACTCCCCAGCCTCTCTCCTGCTTCTGGTGTGATGGAGAGGAGAATTAGAAAAAGGTAAAACCCACGGGTTGAGATAAGAACAGTTTAATAATTGAAATAAATTAGAATAAAAATAATAATAATGTAACAGAAAGATGAATAAAACACAAGAAAAATAAGTGATGCACAATGCAATTACTCACCACACTCTGAATGATGCCCAGCCTGTCCCTGAGCAGTGATCAGCAGCTCCCAGCCAGCTCCCCACAGCTTACATAGAGAGTACGATTTCCTGTGATATGGAATATCCCTTTGGTCAGTTTGAATCTGCTGTCCTGGCCGTGCTGTCTCCCAGCTCCCTGTGTACCTCCTCACTGCCAGATCAAGAGAAGCTGAAAAATCCTTGATTTAGAGTAAACACTACTAAAGCAACAGCTAAAATATTTCTGTTATTGTCACTATGCTCATACTAAACCTAAACCACAACACCGTACCAGCTACTAAGAATAAAATTAACTCTATCCCAGCTGAAACCAGGACACAACTGCATGAAAGTAATTTGCCCCTCAAGTTTTTTTTCTGAAAAACTTCACAACTTCTAGAATTGCAGGATTACTTCTTTTACACAGGATTAGAATGAAAAATGAACTCAGAAATGTTATAATGAGTCAAATTTGGAGCCAAATTCACGTCCTTAATATCTATCAAAAATAATTCCCTTTCCAAAGTAAATTTCTGGTAGGACTTTAGAAAACATGTAATGTTTGTCTTAACCAATGTTATGCTGGTTTGTTTTGCAAAATCAGAGATAACATTCAAATTTTTTCATACTCATAACCTCTCATGGTCAATGTTTGTTTTGTTATAAGGCTGAGAGAGAGAAATTAACTGGTAAGTTTGGATCCAAGTCTGAACTGATTTGAAGAGGTTGGTCAAACCAGTTGGGGAAATTGTTTGGTACAATATTGAGACAGATATTTGTTGTGAATATCTAAACCTGGACAGCAAATTATTTGTGTTGTACACAGTGCTTTGAGATCCATTTGAGGTAAGACAAAAGCACCATAATCAGTATACTTTCAACATAAATTTTTATATGGTACAATTTGTATGGTTGAGTGACCTCTGAAAAAGTTAGGAAGTTGCTCTTAGTTCAGGTATCAAAGCCTAACGACATTTTATATAAGCTCTTCCTAAATAAGCTCAATCTTTTAATAATGTCAAACGTTCTCAGATAATAGGGTTTTTCAGAATGTTTTTGACAACTCTATTTCATAGTTGAACAGATGATTAACAGATTTCCTTCTCCACTGTTTTGGTCTTTCTTATTTTATTTCCTAATCCAAAGTCTACTGAAATTTATGGGTTCCTGCCCCTCAGAATAATGAGCTTTGTTCTGAGATTCTCATGAATGATGAAATCATAAATTCTTTTTTAAAGGACTTTTAAAAGTTTTGAATTAGAAAATTTTACAGCTAGAACCACTAGTGTTTTAGAAGGAGCTTTGTAGCACTTTCTGATGCTGTGCTCTATACTTACTATCTTATCCCTAGTTCTTAAACTTCTATTGTCATAGTGAATTTTATACTTTTTATTAGGAGTAAGATATCTCTTTTCACTTTTCTTTCCTCAGTAAAGTGTATATTATGCCCAAAACAGTATTATTAGGCTCAGAGTAGAAAATATGAGTAACTGTTTCACATGTTTCATACTAATGTAATTACAGAGGGTAATAGGACATCTCCCTGCAAAATCTAGCTTTTTAAAATCGATCTTTCTTTTTTTCTCTTAGATCAATTAACTGGAAAAAATATTTACTGTACCATTTTACAATTAAACTTAGATATACTGTTTGACATCTAAAATGAATTTTTGTTTCTATTTTGAAGCTGATTGATTTGCTTGTAATGTAGTTTTCTCCCTACTGCATCATACTCATACACTTCTTCTGCTGAAAGCCCTCCTGTGATCAGTAAGCATTAGCAATATCTTTCAGCAGGAGAAAGAAACCCAGCTGCCAACTTTTCAGTGGGAAAACAACAGTCCAGAACACATCGGCCCATAGCTGAGGTGTGTTTTCTAAGGAAAGTTAATCTGCATAGGTAAATATGAAATCAAAATTTAAATTGTGTGAAAGATTGAACAGAAGACAGAATGATGATATGATTGACAGATATAAAAGCATTTTCATTGAGAAAATTATTGGTGTTCCATTTGCCAGAGAGAATTCATAATAAGCTGGAAATTGCAGGTGAGCCAGTCTGATTGAGAGGTAGCACCTATCTCTTGCAGTGAGAGTGGCACAGTCACTAAAAGGGTAAGATACTGACTGCATAAACAAGGCATTCTCTGTCCTTAGTTTTTAGGTGAAGGCTCAAGGTGCAATACATCTCAAATACTTTTATGTGTCTAAATAACAAACATCCTCCCTCTAGTTAATTGTCTTTGTGGTCAATGGGCAGAAACGGGCACTTCTAGCCAGTGATTCACTGGACAGATTATCCTTGAATGAGACAAATCATGCCTCAGATGTGCCTCTCTAAGTGTCAAAATTTGGCTGAGATGAATCTTGCCCAAAAGCCTTCTCTGAAACATAATTCAGTCATGCTCAAATGACTACAGTCAGAGTGGGCTTGTGGACAAATTCTCCACAAATTCTTAACTGAGCCTATAAGGCCACTACTGAATGAAGACCATTGGGCTCACATGATCTTAACCTCTGTGAGGTGCCAGAAATTGAGATCCTATGCCCTAAACTGCTCCCTTTCCTTTTTTAAAAAGTGTGTAAGAAAGTCAGTGTCTTTTGTATCTACAAGTCAAGGCTTACCATACTTGTGGATATTGATATCCTCTGTATATTGGTATACTTCAGAAGAAAAAAACTTAGTACCAAAGTAAATAATATGCATATTAAAAATTATATATGAGAACATAAATTTAAAACTGAAAAATTTTACTGGGTAAGTGGAAGACTTCAATTTTAATGTTCCCGCATTATATATCATTACAATTCTATCCCGCTGTTCATTCCTGAAACTTAGTTAAACTGTTATATTTAAAAATTTATGGACTAGTTTTCATACAAATATATTATATAATTATCTGTGATTTAAAGGTAGACTATGGCAAAACTTAATCACTATCATTTATGCCTTGGAAGTAAAAGGTCATGCTATATTTATATTTACTTGAGTTTATGGTGTCATGAACGCATGAATTTGACAAAAAGTGGTGCAATAATATTTTGTGAAAATCACAGCATACCCTGAAGCTAAACATCAGTGATCCACTGTTCTCTGGGAATTGCAGGAATTTGCAATCAGTTATAATTTTTTCCCCCAAGTCCCTCTGTGTCAATTTTGTTTCAGTTCCTGGGGATACCTAGGTGTTATAAAGGGGCAGATCTGTTTTAGTATTTACAGACTTCCCAAAGTACAGTAGTGGTTGGGAATTCTTTTCACCTACTAAACAGGTAACTGAGTTGTAAAACATGGAGTGAAGGTGACATTTTTGTTCCATATGAATTCCCACAGCAAGAAAGCATAATGGATTCTGATCCACAGCTCAGATTAATAACATGACAGCATGGGAAATATACTGGCTAATCCTCCCATGAGTTGAGTTTCTGCTTTCTGACTTCTTTTTCCTCAGAGTTTTATATCTTTTAGTGATGGTAGTTTTCTCTTTAGTTACTCTTAGGCCACCAGCACTTGCTTAGACATCTTACCTACAGGTTAATGCAATAACCAACAGGTCTACAACTTCTTACAGTAAATGTGGGTTAGGTAGTGCATGTTAACAGAACTGAGCCCTGGGTACTGAGTAGCTAAACAGCACAAGATTGAGTGAATCCCACATTACAGTGCTGAAGAAGATGTCCATAATGCAGAAAATAACTGGGCAGTCATATAAGGAAGTCTTCTGTGGGGGCTCAGATTATTTTTAATTTGGTTGAGTGGTCTTTTCTGGACAAACTGCCAAAGAGGAAGCCATACCTTGGACATGATTGTCTCATCTTTTGAAATGTTGAACAATTTTCAGCTGATCAGTTTTTTTCTTGAACATAAAGTACATCCAGGCAGTGATCATTCCCTTGTTACTTCCTCCAACTTCAGCCTCAAGATATCCTCAACTGCTGATTCTCAGCTTTTGCATTAGGGCCTGAAACACTGAACTGTGTCTCTCAGATAAAAATAACAATCCTCTCTCATCAACCACCTTGGGAGGTTCTCCTGGCCAGACTTGCACAGATTGCTCTTCATGCCTATGCTTTGAGTGTGTCTCCCGCAGAAATGGCAGCAGGACACCCTTGGCATGGCTTCACTTGGCTGCTCTGAAGAAAAGCTCTTAGTGATAGTGTGTGATGTGAATCAGAAACACACTGTCCTACATAGGGACTGGCATGGATGGCCACCATTCCACTGATCCTCTGCTCTAATCATCCCACTGCATCCCTTCTTTTCACTCTACCATGGTTTGTTGGTCCTTATCACCAGAGGATGGGCCAGCCACCCCCCGTCATAGGTTTGCCTTCTCGCCAGGAGTCTGTAGGCACATGAACAAGGCAGTCTTCTGGCGGTCTAAGATACAGTGGCACATGTACAGTCATCATTTTCTTTATCATTTTCTTCCTTATCTTTATCAATGTGACCACTGCCATTATCGCCACCTCTCTGAAATTTTCCCTCTGTTGGCATTCCCCCTCTCTTTGTTCATAACTCCCTGCCACCAGTCATTTGTGCTGCCACAGCCCGAGCCTAAACTTTGACATCTTTGTTATTACAGATGATAACTGGCAACAGCACCAGCTGCAGAAAGCTATAGCTCCCTCACTGCTTTTGGAGGCATACCCAAACAACAGGAAGTAAGTTTTCCACTTCAGGAAAAATATGCAGCTGCATTCTTACTCATGGGACCATTGCCAGGCTCCAGCCTGCGCTGCCTCTAAGTGCACTTTGCTCACAAGCCATTCAGGAGGTTGATACACACACGCAAGCACACAGAGATGAGAAGCAGATAGTCCTTGCAGTACAAGTACACAAATAACATTCCAGTGGTAGTGCAGGGAGGGTTCTGAAGCTTCATCCAAACTGTTGCTGACCACAGAAGGCTGGTCCATAAACATTGCTGCCAAGGAGCTGCCTAGAAATACCACCGCAGTCCAAAGTCACATGTTGTGCTGGCTAAGTGGATGGCGAGATGCACTGCAAGAGCATGTGACTTAAACATCGTGTCCCATGTAAACTTGCTTCATTTACAACCAAACAGTAACCTAGCATTGCTCACATCCTGTATTAATCACAGAATAATACAAACATTTAGTCATCAACGTTGGACAAGACCTCCAAGGCCATCAAGTCCAACCTTTGCGTGAGCGCTACCATGCCAACAAAAGCATGGCACTAAGTGCCATGTCCAATTCTTTCTTAAACACTTCCAGGGATGGTAACTCCACCACCTCCCTGGGAAGCCTTTTCCAGGGCTTAACTACCCTTTCAGTGAAAAAATTCCTGATATCCAACCTAAACCTCCTCTTGGTCCTCTTGGTGCAATTGTTTCCACTTGTCATGTAGTTAATTACCTGGGAAAAGAGGCTGACCCCCATCTTGCTACAATACACCTTCCTTTTCTTTTGTTTGCTATCAAATTTTGTTTGCTATCAAATTATCTAACAGGAACTTGATGAACTTATAGAATTAATGGGTGGCATCCTGAGCAAATGTAAATTTTGATCATTCAGCTGAAGTGAAAAATCTACTTCGCTTATCTGCATCTGATCTAAACCATTTTAAGATACTGTATTTTCTTTAGAGGAAAACACATAGCACTGACCAGACCTATGAATGACCTCTTCATGTAAGGATACTTTAAAGGGATATTATAAAAAAGCAAAACACTGTTCTTATTCCTTGTAATTATTGGTTTTTAAGTGTAGAATCTCAGGAATGGTGAAAATTTGCTATGACAGATATATACATGAAAGCATGATTGCTTAATACACACTGCCACGGAGGGATTCCTCCTGTTACAGCAGATTATGGTGGTGTGAGTGTAATGAGAGGATGACTGATGTAGAAGAGGAATGGACATATCTTGGCCAGTAAGCTTTGATTCTTTTAAAAATTTGTCAGCTGGGTTGACTTTTTGGTGAGTAATGGCTTCAGAGCCTTGGCTGGCTTCCTAAACCCATTCAGCAGGCATCCCTAGGAAGTGCCTCTTTAATCCAAGTCTTTTCTTTTCATCTACAAACTGCCTCAGGATAAGTCTCGGTTGTGGTTTGGGGGCCCTGGTAAAAGTGTTCAGTGTAGGGAGGCATTGTGCAAGACAGATGGCTCTTATTACAGATCTTTGCATTACAAATCGAGGGTAACCAATCACATGATAGGGGGTCTTGCTCTTGCTTTCTCCTTCCACGCAGGTGTCCTTCGTATGAAGGTGGGATTTCAGGCTCTTTCCACAGCCAAAACCACAGAAAAGTTACAGGAAATGAGCTGTCCATTTGAAATGTCTGTGATACCTTCTGACTCAGTATTTTGGTTATGAGCACAGGATAGTAGCTTATCCCAAAGGAGTTTAAAAGAAAATGAAACAAAGAAAACCTCTAAGAGAACAAAAACTCCACAGCTGTCCATCCATGCTGAGTTTGATCAATTCTTGACAGTAGTTTTACCAGGAGAAGAGATGATATCTGCACTTTCTAACGAAGAGAGAGGTTTTATCATGATATACTGTATTTTTGGGCAATTGCATTTTATCCCAATTCCACAAGACAGGTTTTATGTGAAGATATGTGGAATGTTGTTTAGCAAACACCATTTCTATGGATGGCAGTAGTTAGCAAACAATTAATCATCTTTTATATAGTCTGTTTTACTCCATTTTATTGCATCTGCTTTTTTTTTTTTTTTTTTTTTTTTTTTTTTTTTTTTTTTTTTTTTTTTTTTTTTTTTACTACTGGATGTTTGATTAAAGTTAAAGGGACAAGATTCAGGTTTGGAGTCAATGTGTCATGGTTCAGCTCATCACTGCAGAACTGCAATATGAAATGTTGCTGATATCCTCAGAATCAATACATCCCTTGGATAACATAGCTTCCCAGATTTTAATCTAGTTGGACACAGTTTCAGTGTCTCTCTGTCTCTTCTTGCTGGTACTGATCACAGCACATTTAGCCCCAGCAGATGGGAAATATGCTCACCACTTGTGGTTGATGCACGGTTATAAAACATTATGGAGGAAGGCTAGGAGGCATAATGATAAAAGACCAAATTGGGTTTTGGTCTTGTTTTCCTTTTTCTGCATGAACAAAGCACATGGAATGACTTTTGAAGCAACATGTGGCTGTTGCCAGGCATGTCTTACAGCTCAGGTGATACACTGGGAGCTGCCACAATGCAAATATACTCTATATTATAGATTCAATCTTTTTTTGTTGGTTGTTGTGAACATTTTTGACACTCATTTGTATGCAAGTTCAAACCAGGACACCAGATCTGGTCCTTACAACTTTAAAATATATCAGAGATGAATTGAAATATTACTTATTGGGCCTGTCTGTATCTAGTAATAATGACTGCATCAGAAGGTTATCAAGTTCTCTCCTTCACACTATTAATTTTAAACCCTAGGCAGTATATGCAACAGTGTAAGCTTTAGAAAGTCATTCTGCTGTTTTGCCAGTCCCCTAATTACTTCAACCTGCAGTAAAATGTCAGTCTACCTAATTATGTGGTTACTCCTCTCCAGAGTCCAATATAGCCTGCAGGTGTGCACAGTAATGTTGATAGCAGGTCTGACTGACCTAGCACCTTCCAGTTATTACACTGGCCTTTTGCAAAGTTGGCCAAACCTCTCGTGTCTTCAAGACACTGTTATTAATTTGAACTTCATCAGACAAGGCTAGATCGGAAACTTAAGCAGAGTACAGGGAATTGTGAGAATAAGGCTGGAGAATCTTATCTAGACCTAGAATGTGTGCAATTAAGTAGGTAAGTCTTCAGCTTTTGGACTTTTTCAAAATATCTTGGCAAACTGACTCTGTATTATCTGTTTTAATTAGTTCTGTGGATCCAATGTATGAAAGAGAACGTACTGCTTTGTTACTCCTGTAATGAGTCTTGTAGTATAATTGGCTATTATTCTCTTGTTCTTCTAGAATTTTCTTTAAGAAACAAATAAACAAGAAAATGTGCTCCTAAAACAACAGCTCTACACTGTCCTTATTTACTGCATCTCAGTGATAAACAGAGAAGCTGCATTTAAACCAGGTAAACCTGCTAAAAATGCATCAGGCCCTAACAGGAGCTTAAGCCTGTTCAGAACAGGTTTGAGATGCAGCTCTTTATACTGAATCAGATGAATAGGGAAGTGACGTTTCCAAATACCTCTCCGCTTTTATATGTAGACAGTGAATTCCTTGGAGGTGATATTCTGTATGGGAAGATGTGTGCTGTGTAGGCCCAATACCTGATATATATATATATATATATATAGTTAGTACTTCCTGTACTAACAAAAATTAGTCAGCACTAGTTTGCATGCTGAAGAGCCTGTGGGCAGTGAAAACAGCTGGAGCCCGTTGAATTGTTTGAGGATTCAAAAGTGCTAAGTTAAACTTGAACGGATGGGAAAAATATCTGTGCACTTCCTAATTTTGACCAGAAGAGGAAGTACCATCATGTGAAATACCATTCCTACAACAGTTTTCAGCAGACTGAGAAAACAATACAGATTGTCATGCAACTCTACATCTCCCAAATTTAGTGAAGCTTTGTGTAGAAAGCTATTCTAGGCTCCAAAGCAGGGATAATTTATTATATAAATTAATACATAGACACAACATGAAAAAGAAAAGAAGACCACAAACTAATAGTTGAAGGAGATCATGAAAGCTGATTATTTTGTGTCCTTTGCAAAATCTTTTGTTGTGGGAGCCTGATCAGTTCAAGTGAGTATGCTTAACATTTAATACTTCAATTAAATACTAATATTTAAAGTATTAAATTTAATACTTTAAACAATCAGGGAATTGGGTGTCTAGTACTCAGGGAATGTCTGTGTGATTTTTGATCCCTATGGGGACTCCTAAAATTCTCAGTCCCAAGCAGATAATTAATATCTAATGCATTACACTTCCAGACTGCATCCAAAAATATTTTGTTTATCTAAAAAATGCTACAACCTCTAGATTTTTAAACATAACATCATAAAACTCAGGGTTTTTTTCTCATGGAAAAAAATGATACCCTAAAGCATGTTTTTATTATCAAATCAGCATTTGATCAAACAGATTTTAGGGGGTTTTTTTCCCATATATTATTGTAGTCTCCCGTCCAATTTTCTGATCAGCCCTACTTATTTTGGAAAGGAAAAGGATGTGGGAAAACTACAAACATAAAATCAAAGGCTTTCTGGATATTAGTATTTCTTGTCTTGTACTGATAGTGCATCATGCAGCAGCATAACACTAGAGATTGTATAATAGGGTAATGTTTTGGGCAACTCCAGGCAGAGATGTTTTATAAGAGGAATCCCATATGACAAGGGTAACCATTTCACTTTAAGCATTTTTGGTGCATTTTAAATGAATAGCTACTTACTTAGGGAAAGGAACAATACATTATTTATTCTCTAACATGATGCCACTGCCTGTGCAATGAAAACCTCCAACTAAATTGACAAGAGGAGCGGGAACTGCGGGCTTGGCATAGGCTAAGAGCATCATATTCATTACAAATTTAGATGGTAAGATAACACCTTCCCAATGAGAAAAGCTGCTGAAAACCCCTAGCCTTTATTAATGGGCCTCATGAGTCAATCTGCAGCAGTGATGTATCATCCTCATTTAAGGAAATGATGTGCTGTGAAAATGCATAATTTTAAAGAGCAAGAGTGTGGATTGAAACAAGTATACACCATAAGGAAGCTCAAATCTCTCATGATGTATGCTGATTTTCGGGTGGTCCCTATTTGCACGGCTGTTTAAGCAAGCACTCTAAATGGAAATGCACTTGACATTTTTGTGACTAGCTGTAATCAAACAGCATTAGAATTCAGCTGATCTCACAGAAGACGATTAAACAAATTTCTTGTTTGTTCCCAGTTCTTTCTAATGAGAAAATGGAGGGAAAAGACGCACTGATGAAAATGATCCCAGATGGAAAATGGTGTCTTAAAAGGAGCTTGAAGAGGAATGACAACTTCCTGCCCCCTTTCCTAAAGCAAGAATCCCATCACTCTATTATGCCCATAACCACAGGAGCCAGCATTCCCTTAGGATTGTCAGGTACCCTTACAGAATGAACACTCAGTGAAAAGCCTTAGGATTTAGCCTTACTCTGTTGGTTAGAGGAGGGAAAAGTAACCCCTCTGGTTTTCAGAGGAGCTGTGTGCATGCTTTTCACACAGTAAGAATAAACTCTGCTACCTGGTAGCACAGCTGCTTGCTCTCTCAGACCCTAATATCTGAAGCAGTGTGTCTTTCAGCATCTGTGAAACTTGTTACTGCAGTATATGAATAAATTTTATATCAAGATCAGTATCCAGTATAAAACACCAACTGGTCTTCATAAACCCTCTGGATTTTCTAAAGGTTTAAAATCCTGGCCTTAGGCTACAGCAGTGTTTTGGTGTCTTGTGCAGTACTTTGGGAGATCAGTTTACTTTTTTGGGCATTCATTTACTTCATTGAGTGCTTTTTCCTGTGGTTAACACCACTGGGATACCAGAGGATGAATGTCATCCTTGTTATGTAGGGAAAGCAGTTTGACAGAAGAAGGTTTTGCAGGGTTTTCTGAAGGCATAGTTGATGTGCAGCAAGTCTCCTCTGGGGCTGTGGCTGTAGCATTCCTGCAGCTGGCAACACTTGGCTCCCTGCTCCGCTGCCACTGCACAGTCATCTGCCTTATCCCAGAGGGTGGCAGCTGTGCTGGCAGCTCGTGGGGCAAATTTCAGTCCACAACTTATAGAGACAGGCCTGGTCACTGTCGTGATGTATGGGATCAAGACTTATTTCCAAATGGGTTGATGCTGGGAAGCTTCATTTGTGTGTGTGTTTGGGGAACTGGAGCAGGACTTTGACATGTGCATAGACATCAAACTCCAGAGAAGATGGGCAATGGAAAATGTTAGTGGTAGTGGGGCAGCAGTGCTGCCCACGTGGGCCCCTGGCAGGATCTCCATGTCTCTGTTTCAGCTAGAAATGCCTGAAAAATCACTTAGGTGTTCTGGCTGAACACCTTAGCTGTTTAATCATAAAGACCATTCAAGGGTGAGAAATGACTCTTTCACCTGCTGTCTCCAGAGCAGGGTTCTTACAGACCATTACGAGATCTTTGAGGTAAGTAAATAAATCCCTGCTGCTGCCAAACCTTCACACAGAAAGAAAAGGGCTCTGTGACCAGCTGGATGGGTAGTTGGCACAGCTGATTTCAGTGTGTTCAGGGAGGGGAAAAGTGTTTTGGGAGGATCTTTGAATTACAGCCAGGAAACTGCTTCTCACAAAAATGACAAAGCAACTTATTAGCTGGTCAGAGGTCTGCCAAGACTGGAGTTTGTGAAGTTTAATTCTAGTCACTGCTAGAAAAAACCACTTTCCTCTCACAAACTAGATATCTTCATGAGAGGTGGACTCTCTGCCACTCAGGCACAGAGCCATCTTGCTGCCCTGGCTGGGGGATTGTGCCTGGGGAGGTGAAAGACTGTAGGGTTGGAACTAGAAGCTGAAGGCGAGGAGCAGCAGTCTTACTAAACAAAAGCTCTTGCTTATATGAGTGCCAGAGTATTCCAGCTCAGAGGAAGTTCAGAGGCAAGAGATCGTGCCCTCCTCAAAGGCAAGTTGCTGTCAGTCGGATTCCCTGCAGTGTTTTGCTGGGGTTAGCACTCTGCAGTTCCCTGAAAGACTGAGTGAAAGCTATTTACTCCTGCCATAGATGCAACTATACCTTTCTGAGCAACATCCATATAACTATCCTAAATTCTTTTTTTAAATGCTATTTCTGCATACTACCCTGTTACCAGTACTGGTTGTTTCATCAAATCCTGCTGTTCAGTTGCCACCTCCAGTTGCTGGCTGATTTGGTTGGGTCTAGTTTGGTTTCTAACAGTTCTCTCCAGTTCACAGAAAAATACAGAGTACTTTTATTTCCCTTTTTTCCCCAGCATTGCATTTTCTTATTGCTGTTCTTCAAAGACAAATGGTTATCTTATGGAAAATTATGAGAAGTCTATTATTCACCTCAGCTCCCAGAACAGCTCCAGGAATGTCACTCTGTTCTCTCAGGATAGATATTATGTAGCAATAATTGTTTGCATTTATATTAATATAGCACTTGTCATCCTAGAAACTCTAAGCACCCAGTAAGCTTTCACTAATTTTATGTGTTCATTGCAGCTCTAGAATTTATTTGTGAAGAATCCTAGTCAAAAGTTCCACTGAAATTAACTGATCACGAGAGTCAGATCTGATTACAGTTTTGGGTGCCCTGATATACAAATGTGTATAATCTCCCAGAAGACAGTTCTGCATATCTCATCACAATTCATGTTGCTTTTGGGGAAATTGAATTCTGAATGTTCATGGAGCAAATCTCAACTTACACAGTGTCTTTAGAGGTACCAGGACCAGAATTTTTCATCTTTACTCTTGAGACAGTTGCTCCAGCTGCTTAATTCCTTTGTGATTTCTTTGGAAAATCACCCATTTACTTAATCTCATCTCTGTACATTGTCTGTGTTTGGAGGATCAGATCCTAGTGTCCTTCTCCACTATTCTTCTGATGGGACTGCACAGGTCTCAACTTCGTTAGAACTGAATGAATATCTGTGATGGCATGTTCCTTGCAGCTAATAGTAAAATACTTACCTTCCCAAAAATTAGAAGTTCATCAGGCAATTACATGGCTGGGCAATTTCGTGTTATATCCCCAGCAGAAAACAATCCTTCCATTAAAGCTGTTCAGGTCCAGGCTGTGTGGGCTCTGTATTGATTAAAACAGATCTGATGGAGAAGCTTGCAGTGTATGCAATACTGATTTTGACTTGTCTGACTTCATTTTGTAAAGGATGCGGCTGTTAAATGAAGCTGACATGAAAAAAAATGAGTGTGTCTTATATCAAAAGTTTTAGCAGAGTCAGAGATCATTTCCATGTTTTCAGACCCCTGATAATAATCTGTTTATTGAGTATGATTGGTTTTAGTTTATGTATATTTTAAAAAAATGCATTTAAGATAATATTTGAAAAAATTATCTGTTATGTCAGTGTTAACTGATCCATATCTCTCTGGTCAATTGAGTCCTATTCAGTCACCCTGAGAAGAGGTGAGAAAATTTCTTTATTTTATCTTCTATTTTTTTTTAATACTTGCTGTGCTTAAATATATTATCTGTCCTTACCTGCTCTACACTTCTCTCTTTTTAATTACAAAACTATTTTTTCTGAAGTTTTTTTTTTTTAATGACTTTCTTATGCAAGAAGTTCCACTTGCTATAACATCTAACACAGAGGAGAACAACTACTTCAGCCGCTTTTTGGGTTATGATAGAGGTGGGTAACTAGGCTGTACACAGTAATGTGCAAAGTCTCTTTTTTTACATTTGAGTATCTGCTCTTTGTAATGTCTGTGAAGAAGCCAATAATGAACATATCTTCTTCATTGATGAAGAGATTGATAGTTGAAGTTGTTAGAATCTGTTGTTGAATCTGGGATCTGTCCTGGTTTACTCTTTTCCTNTAACAGGGTGTCAGGTTGTATTCTGACTCTGTCAGGTTTTTCTTGTACTATTACTTTTATTTTATTTTACTTTCCTTTATTTTCTTTTCATCTTAAATTGTGTTTCTGACTTGGAGTCTCTCACTGGTTTTGCTTTCAAACCAGGACATTTATGCAGAAGAATATATGAAGTCTTACCAATAAACCTATTGTTCCAAGAGAGGTGGTTGTCCCCCAAACTGGTGCTGTTACTACAGCACGGTGTATTTGCTTTTGAAGTTCAGTGTATGCATTAGTATTAGAAGACCTGAGTTGCTTTGGCAAACAGTCACAGAGGCTAGAGATTTTGATAGAAAAGTGTTACCATGCCTTGCAGAAACTGTATTTGTATTGCTTAGTGTGGCATTGAAGATTTGAGTTCCCTCAATGAGAGTGGGCTAAACTCCCTTTGACGGGAGGCAGTGGGGTGGTAACATCCATTTGGGAAGTTACCACAAAGAAACTGAGGCAAAGCAAATTCCTTCCATGTAGTACTATTTTGCATATCAAAGCTTTCAAAAATACTGCAAAAAGGCAAATAACACTCATAGGCAATTATGACAGCTGTTACAGCAGCTTCTCCTGTGGAACATCTTTAGAACTGAAAATAGATGAAAACTTTTCTTCCAAAATTCATTGTTTAATTCTTCTCCAAAGTGATTGACTACTCTTCCTAATTAAAACCTTGTTCTTCTATGTAGACAGAGAATTTTTTTCCTCTCTAGTGGGCTAAAAATTTGAAGGAAATATGGCTTTATTTAAGCATGGGACAAAACCCCTGTTTGCATGTTTCAGTGCAGAATGCATTTTCATGACTTTTGCATCCTAAATTAATCTGCATGTTTGAAAACATATATGAAAAAGGTCTCCATAACTCCTTTATGCTATTTTTTCACTGCATCTCAACTAAGACTAGATACAACAGTAGTAAAATCTTTTGGGGTGAGTTTTTTCTGGCCTCTTTACTCAAAGAATACTGCAGCACTCTCCCTTTCAGTAGCCCTGATAACTTTGCCTCCAGTGCTTCACTGAAGATGCAACTGTAATTTTTTTTTCAGCAAGGTTTCTTGAACTTGAATGACACCTATCAATGTTTTGAGAAATTTAAGGATGATAAAAGTAAAAGAAAAATATGCTGCCCTTGAGGGTCCTCTGAGGAGAGAAGGATGTACTTGGCTGCCTACTGGGGAGACCTGAGAGGGGAGGAGGAAGCAAATACAGGGATTTTCAAAATCTATGTTCTACACCTGCACAAAGAAGCCTGAAGTGATTGGTAATCCTCATGGATGAGTGCTACTTTATGCCCATTCATTTAGTGCAATATGAATACACGAGTTGATAATTTTCAGGTGGGAATTCCATGACTACGTAAAGTCATTGTGAAGGATAAGGTAAATGTAACCAGAGGTTGCTGGAAAACTCATGAATCTGCCCAGTTGTTTACATTGCCAATGCTCTAAAAAAGCCAGTGGCATTAGCCTAGTTGCCACAAGCTGGAGGAATGGCTATAAAATCTTTGTCCTTGATATTTCCTCTTGACACCTGCATAATTATGTAGTGACTGGAAGCTGATGTTATTCAATCGTTTAGACTCAAGGAATGGTGAAACTGTACTGAAGAAGATTTGTTTCTCCAGTGGCTGAGGATTTTGGTGAAGATGATAGGTAAATGTGTTCTGTGGTTGATTCTGTGAAACCTATTTGGAGAGAGTGAGCATTGAACATCCAGGTGTCCTTTCTGAACCTCTTCTCTGTGCTATAGTCCTAGTAGGTCATGTTAGAAAGGTCATAAGTCTCCTGTGAAGCAATTTTTTCTGGTGTCATTCCCTCCATTGAGGGAACCCAAAAAGGGACTGTTTGCAGAAGTGTTGAACTTGCAAAAAAGTTTCCCAGATTGTTAGTGTTTGCCAACAAATCTGTCTTGTTTTTGTAATTTAGTAGCAGCTGCTGTCTTCATTATCACTTCTCTTATTGCAGGCCTTTATCTGGGTGATACTGCATAACAATTTGCTCTACAGCTCTATAAAATATCTGTGCAAAGCAGAGCTCTGGATGGTAGTAGTTCATGTCAATTTTAAAACAGAAATAGAGCTTTTAATTAAAGCAGACTTACGAAGATTGCGGTACATACTAAATATCTACTAAAGGCATATTTTCTGTTCAGGATAAATCACTGTTCTGTTGCCAGTGTTTGAAATATCCTGATAGAGGGTGCTGGTGCTTTATTTTAACATCCAAAAATGGGTCAGCTTTGCTTGCCTTTGTTTTTAAATCTCACCGTGTTTTTTGTGTTGATAATAAACCCTTAGGAAAATGCTGGATTTTGTCCTTGTTTCATAATGAAGTGTATTAGGATCAAGTCCTGCATCAATGTCTTAAAAAAATAAAGATCTATTCTGAAGAGTTCGATTAGTTTGTGTTTTCTGAGTGTAGCCAAATTCTGAAGCTATAAGGAAGAACATAATCCTTCCTCTCTTGCCTGTTTCCCCTCCATATTTTCCTACGGTAACATAACACCAGAGGCCATAGGTCCTTTTACTACAAGAAAAGAAAGTTTGATCAGGGCCCTGCAGGTGGCTCCTGCGACCAGTTACTCCAACTCCAGCAAGATATGAAGCACCATAAAGACTTTCTTGGACATGGTTTAAGAATGTGGATTCAACTCCCACAAGAACCAGTACAAACCAAAGCAACCTCTTTGCTGAGTAAAAAGTGCACGTTTTAACTTCTTTTTCCTAAGAGAACATATACAAGTCTTTGTATATTTCTACTTAAAAAAAAAAAAAAAAAAGGAAAAAAACCCCAAACACTACTGCACATACTCCTTCACCTGAGGAGGGGATAAGGGCATGAACACAGGACAGATGTCAGTCATATCACTTCACAAACTACTGGAAAGAACTCAGTTGCACTCATTGAAGATGTTGACATTAGACCTTAATGGAAGAGAGTGGAATAGAAAATTGAAACCCAGTCCCGTTATTCCTGGGCCTAAAATACACACAACCCATGACAGTACACTCCTGAGGAAATGCACAAGCCATCTACCAACAGCATGACAAAACAGCTTTTTCCACTCTCTTCCTAGGACTGAACATTTGCTTGTCACTGTCCCTGCTGCAATGAGTTTTGGCATAGATGCATCCACTGGGAAGTGTGATTATAAGGGTAACATGTCTCCTATCAGCTTGTATAATCTTGTTGATGTGCCCCACCAGAATGCATGCGAAGCTAGTTCATTTTCACACCTGAATCCCCTAAGGTCATAACAGCCTGCATTTAGGCTGCAATGTGAGGAAGGGTATTAAGACTTGGGACTTGTAAGTGCAGGAATGCAAAGGTCTCTGCTGCTAGAGAGGATTTTTCATTAGTTCTCAGTACCACTGTCTTGTGTCTTTGTTGTAAAAGACTGAGGACAGAAACCAATTGAACATAGAAGCAGTTGTGATGCCCTGTGGCACAGGTGATCAGCATTCTTATGAAATTACTATGTAGCATTATCTTGGAGCTGGTCATAAGTGAATAAAAATGTAAAACTTAAAGGATTTTTCTCCAAGTGAAACCTTTGAAAAATGTAGTTTCTGGCTGATCCAAAATTACTTGTTTGTTCCTGGATTGGTGATGGATTCCTGTTCATCTTAGCAGGGAGCTACAGAACATTTTTCTCCTTAGGCTACAATTGGAAGATCAGTTTCTTCTCCCTTATCTGTAATGTCAAAGATCTGGAATGGATACTTTGGCTTATCACTGGTGGTTAGGCAGTTCTAAGCAGAACTCAATTTCCTCTGCCAAACGAAGTGGTGCAAAGTAATAACGGGTTTGGATGCAAAGGCTAGTTCTGTGATAATTCATAATTTATATGAGCTGTTACAAATACTTCTGAACTGCAGAATCTAAGTGCAAGCTCCTTGCCTGCATTGATAGGGTATTTGCTCATGTTTGATACTCTTGGGGAAACATTTTTAATCTGTATGCCATCATTAATTGTTTGGATTTAATTGCACTTCTGTTATCACATTTCAGCTAAGATGTCTCTCGTGCAGTTTTAGCATCTAAGCTCTTTAATGCAATATTCTGTCTGTATTTTTAATAGGTACTTTAAAAAGCAAGAGATTATACTTGTCTCTACCTGCTCCAAAATACCCTTTCTTGTAAATGAACATCTCTTGCAGCTACTGATTAATGGCAGCTACAGCCTCAACTAAATAAAAGTAATCCTGAAATTAGAAAGATAAATCCTAGTTTTAGAGAGTCTTAACTAGTGCAGCAAGATGTAGAAGCCATGGCCATAAGCTTTCCAAAAGAAATCACTAATAGCATTCTCCTCTATATCTAAATAGTATGTGGAACTTCAGGAAATGTAAGACATGTAGCTCTGTAAAATTCAAATGTGCTTTAAAAGATGAATAAATGGCTCGAGTAAGAACTGTTTTTAGATCATCAAAAGTGCAGAGGTTTCTGTATGTTGTTTTCTGGTGGTTGGTGTTTTTTGGTTTTTGTTTTTTTTGGGTTTTGTTTGTTTGTTTGTTTTTGTTTTTGTTTTTGTTTCATTTAGCAAAACAAAGCCTCAAATACTTTATCAGCAACACTTTCTGTTTTAGGAAATGGAAATTTTTCATGGACTTGGCACCACTGTCACCACTTCAGATGCTTGGTGTTCCAAAAAGGTCATTTCAATAATTGCAAGTAGTGACTAGTGGCTATTATTGTCTTATTCCTTTTAGAAAATGCTAGGATGTGCTTTTGTATGCGCTATTTACAATTCATCTGGTCTGATTATAATGTGATAACAGCTCCTCCAAAATGCATTGTGCAAACTTGTAAACTCCAGGAAAACCTTTTATGTAGGCACAGACCATCTAACAAATGGTGCTGAGGAGCTTCATATGCCAAATTCTCTTGCCAATGCAGAACGAAGGGATAGAGATTAGCTCCTGTTTTTAATGTAGGTTTTAGACACAGGGAAGGATGTGGATTAATACAGTGAAAGCACATATTGACATACAGAATAGATGAAAATGAAATCACAAAAAACATTTTATTCCTTTCTCCTAGTGAGTCCTGGCTTAGATTCAGGCAACTGGACAACAAAAGAGGAAACAGACTGCACATCTTGACTTTCCTCCAGCACTCAGGTACTGAGTCAACAAAATCTCCAACTGTAATATTGTGGACAATATTTATGCAAATGCTTGTGTGTTTGTTTTGGGAATTAAGAGTAATCCAAAATGTGCTTTTCAGTGACTTCATAGGGAGCTTGTATTAAAGCACTTTGGTGCTTTTTTGGGTAGCACCAGGACACATTGAAATATCACCCAGCCTGTGCAAACCAAAGACTTTATCTTCAGCAGAGCCAAAGGAAGGGATCGCATTCCCTGAGGTAGCCAATATACCTCAGCTGGCTCAACAGTATTTGTTTGTGGCTGGAGCAAGGGGATTCACTGTCCTTGGATGGAAATCTTTGTTGTGGAGAGCCCTGCCAGATACACTGAGCACTTTAAATATCTGAACAGATGCTTCCTGGAAGGAAGCACTGCCACCAGGTCAGTAAGCAATCCCATTTCTTACCATATGAAATCTAGATAAAGCTACTGAGTTGCTGAATTTTCTAAAGTTTTGCTTTTTTACCTTCATCAGTTTAACTTCAGGGTAATGCAATTTCACCAAATATTGATATAACTCTGCCTTCCTTATTCTTCTGCTCTTTTCTCTGTCAAACACCCCCATTCTCTCTTTTAATACTCTCTCCAGGTCCCAGATTTTTCCATATTTCTGGAAATATTGCCCTTTATCATTACCTATGCCTCACCCTTTGCACTTTTCAGGCCATCATTACTCACTTCAAAGACATTAGAGTCCTGAGAAATGTATAATAGTCAGAAATTTTTAAAGGAGAGGGAAATAGAGCCTTTGTCTGTCTCTCTGCTTTTTATTAACAAATACCCTTTGGTAATGAAGACTTCTAGGGAGCTTCATTAGGGTCTAAGAAGAGAACAGTGTGAAAGTTAATTACCTGGAGCCAAGATTCTGTATTTTCCCTCCAGCAGTCCAGTACTATGCTTTAAAAGCAATCAATGGAGAGTTGTCTGGCAAACATTCAATCTTTCCTTGAAATGTTCAGTGTAATTAGACCCTCTCCTGTCTGTCATGAGAAGACAAATTGTTTGTGGACTGTTAGCAGTTGAGTACTGTAGTATGCCTTCAACCTTTATCATAATTATATTACCAATATTCATGGAAATTTCCCAAAGTGAGAAACGGGAACTTATTACTAAGCTAATTGCTTGATAATGAATTGCTGTTTTTCATGGTGAAATACTCTATTTATTTTTTCCCCTTCATTTTTCTTAGGGCCCTTGGTATTCACAATGCATATACAAACCCACTTGGAAGCTTTCTGTAAAGATTCATATATCCCACTTCTGTGGCTCATTTTTGTTTCTAACTGGGCTGATGAACCAAAAAAAAAGAGCTAGTCCAGCTCTGTCCAAAATTAACCTGTTGAAGAGACACAAAGCAGTCATTAGTTTCACAGAAGATACTGTCAGCTGCTTATGCAAATAATAATTTCGGAGTTATTCTTTGCTGATACTCTGTTGATGCTTTAAAGCCACCGTGCCTTTGTGTGTCGCTCTTGCCTGATAACTGTAAGTGATAACGTGGTTGCTATGATGCAAAGGCACATTGTAGACTCAGCCCAGCAAGAGTGATAGCAGACATGTATGTGTGTGGGTTGGAGATGTGGTGGAAGAATTGATTTAGTTTTAGGGAATAACAATAAACAATAATTTCTGGAGTGTTTTGGTGATAATCCTTGTCACTTCAAGCCTTTGAAAAAGATGAAGTTTGACTCAAACACTTAATTGTGTTAATAGGAAATTCGGGATGGATGAGTCAGTTTGTTTGCTTTGTCACTGCTTTAAAAGTGTTTTATAACATTCTGTCATTATAGAGTGCCTGTGTGGGGGGAGTTAGAAGATTTTTAATGTAATTGTCTGACCAGGTTGTGAGTCAGCCACAAATTAAGTAAATTGTCTGTTACTATATATATATATAGCAGGCTAAGAGAAAAAGAAAGCATATCTCTAGGCCCTGCTGACCATGAAGTTTTGATGGAGATGCCAAACAAGCAAACTGAAATTCAGCTGCCTCCTTCTAAAGGAAGTAAGGTGAAGGGGGAATACTTGAAAAGTATAGGTTTTGGTGAGGCTGCAACTATTTATGACAACCTAGAGTCTAACCTAAAATATACAGGTGCATTGTGATATTTCATTCTGTGAAAGCATTAAACATGGAGTGATAGGAATGCTTTCCTATTTAGTACGTTGGATCAAACAGACTGCGACACAGGGCTCAGTATGTTTGGTTTTTCATCACCTTCTGTGGTGCAGTAATGTATGCTAAATTTCATGCTGGTAGTGTGCAAAACTTTATAGAATGGAGCACAACGTGCCAATTGCCTGCCTTAAAAAAGCTACACAAAGTTCCTGTGCATTGCTGTGAAATAACTGCTCTTATAATAACATACCTAGTTATTATTTATCTCTCGTCCATCTGTGGAGCACACCTCTGATACAGTGTCTTTTCCCAGTTTGGATTAAGTACTATTTCACTGTTCATCTCCACTGGGTGTTTTACATCCAGTCCATCATGTTCTGTGTGTGCCAAGTACTGTTCAGACCAACCATGTTTAAGCTTTGTTGTGTTGACATGCAATCTTTTTTTGCTTCCCCAGTCATGGCAACTTCTCTTTTCATAAAGCTTTCCACATAAATGTTACCCTGTTCTGTGTCCTGCCCCCATATGTTGTCCACGGCTTCTTCACCATTGCTCCCCAGGGTGAGCAGAGTTCCTTCATGAAAACATCTTTTGTTTTCTTCCATGCTGCTTTTTGACCACTTATTTTCTGTTATATTCTCCAGGGTTATGCTTGCTTTTTTTGTTTTCTGTCTGTCTAGTCTATATTGACTTTCTTGAACATTAAAGATGCTTAAAAGCAGTTTGAGAAACATATTCTGGACTATTCAGAACTCTTAATTTCCTAAATGGTGTTGTCAGCTTTGTTTTCTGCACTCAGACAATTTCCATTCCCTGTGGAGGATGAAAGCATGGGACTGCCTGTCCTTTTTTTTTTTTTTTTTCAAATGTGACTTGCAAATTGATTAGATGTTGCAGAGCAAACCATGCACGAGCATAAGGAGAAGCCTTGACAGATCCTTGTGCAAGGGGTACACAAAATGATTGACACTGCTCAGGGACACTTTACAAGGTCTATGATAGTAAATGGAACACCTTCCAGTCTCTATTTTGAGTCCTCAGCCAACTTCCATGTCATAATTTGCTTCAGGGTAGGATTTCTGTTGCTGGGATGATGTATTGGGATCCATGTTGCTTTTCTGGGCTTTCTCAGTGAATATGATCCAGAAGGACCAATGTGGAAATAGTGTGTTAACCATGAGGAGAGACAAAAGGTGTTAGAGCTGGCAGGAGAGAACAGTGACCCTCCGCTTGCAGGCCTGCCAAAACTGCTGTTTCCCATGTCACTGACCTGCCCTTTGCTGTAACTCAAGGCAGCCTACTGGTATTTCAAGTGTATGTTTTATACCTCCTGAAACAGCATCCAGCAAATAGGCCTTGGAAAAAAGGGAGGGATTCACAGATCCAAGCTATCTGCAATCCTTACCAGGAAAAGTTAAGAATAATGTTGTGTTTTAAAGAAAAATCTAGGGGATTAAGACTATATCCTTCATGAGAAAGCAGCCTAAGAAATTAACATTTACAAAGAGCAGGCATGATTGACCTTGGTGTAAAACAAATTCCCCACACCAGGGGATGGGTTTGGACTTGCATAAAGTACAACGGCTGTCTCTGTGTAGTGGAGGACATGCCAGAGTCCCATTGCCAGGAGATATATGTGCTGCATATCTTGCCTGCATTGCAGGGGGATATCAGGCAGATTGACCCATGCAGTTGGAAAAACACAGGCAGAGTGTGTGACAGCTCTATTCCCATTCTTGCTACAGCAGTAGCTGGTGTGGGCAGGTCGGTCACTCTGGGTCATACCGGCCAAGTCAGCATATGAGTGTGTTTTACAAAAGGAGCAACACTAAGCTGCACAGAAACAGCCCAGATGCTTCAAACTGATTTGGTGAAGTAATCTGGATGACAGTGAGATTTTTAGACACCAGTACAATGAAAGGGTGTAGACATTGTCCCTGTTTGTTCTCAAAGGTTTGATCTTTTCATGAATAATATATAGTCATCTTCATATTTTGCTCTGTTCTGGGTACTCAAATTATCTGGGATGTTTCCTTTGCTTGTAAAAAATAGTGTGACATTGAAAAATGACTAATCTGCACAGGACTGCTGCCATACCTTACGCCCAGATTCTGCTTTGCTTGTCTGTAGTTATAATTGTGTGCCCTTTTATAGCTCCTTTTTATAATTGTGTACTCCTTATGTGTTGGTCTGCCTTTTTGGACAATTGCCACCCACTGATACCAGACAGGAATGCTCAGACTGACCTGCCTAACTAAGTGCCAAAGAAAAGGGTAAGTGTAAGATTACCTTTGTAGTTCCAAGCAGGAACTAACATATGCACCACTGCATGTTCTTCAGTTTTTCTTGAGTGCCTGCTTGATGAAGGTCTTCCAACAGCATCAGCTTCTGTAACACCTGGCTGGGTCTTGGAAACAAAAATACTGAAGCTTAACAGAAAACATTTGAGGACTTTATAAAATGGTATGGATGACTCTGTTTGGGAGAAACGTGAAATATTAGGATCATAAAGCATTGTTTAAAAAGGAACAGTGATTATGACAATAACTCTTTTGTACGTGAACTACTGTAGTATCTGTAGCCCAAATTGGGTTTGACAGCAGTGCCATATGAACAAATGTTTGTCTAGGGACTACGGTAAGGCATAAGTTCTTCTGATTACATATTTGATCTCCTCCACATTTATTTGGGGAGATTTTTAGGAAAGATATCCTTTGACTAAAACCTTCTACACTCTTCTGCCAGAAGTAAATAAAAAAGCATTTGATGATCTATGCAGAATAACAATCACAGAGCACAAATAAATGACATAAGTATGATGTCATTTTTCTCAGCCTGAAGCAGGTGACATCAATTGCAGAAAAACTGAGCTACACAGAAGAATTTGGGGCTGAAGGAAATCTGTGGGTTGTTCTGAAGAGGATCACTCATTTATTTCCTTAATCCTGGAAAGACAGATTGTGATTTTCTGAAGTCTTCAGGAAAGCCTGTAACTATATTTATGGTATCTACAAAGGGTGCTCATGTCCAAGACATGATGATCACTTGAACATTTCGTACTTCTCTAGCCCTAACTCTCAAACAAAGTTTGTGGATATTTGAGGTTTCATAAATGCCACCAAAGTGACAGATAACCACTTGCATTGCTGTAGCAGTTCTGCCAGTCTTTGCTGTGCTGTATCTGCCTCATTCCCAGCATTTCCAACTTGTTCATTTGTTTTCTGCCTCTCACCCAGATATCTGAACTCTGGTGCAGTTTCAAAGTTTAAAAAGCATCTGTGATTTTTGGAACTTGTGGAATGGCTTGAATATTTTAATGCTCTTTCTACAGTTTTCAGTGTCAATAAAACTGTTAGAGACTTTTAGAGGACAAATTTATCTTCATGAAAGATCTGCAGGCATTGGCAGCAAAGATAGCAAGTCAATTGGCTTATCCAAAATTAGCCAGATTTTATTTTGACATTTTAGATGCAACATATTAATACCAAGTACAGACATCCTAAGGTTGATTTTATAAAAAATTTTGGCATGCAACAGAGTTTGGTCCATCAGTTGAAACTTATGATTCGTATTTTGTCCTGTGATCATGGTATTCAGAAGCTTTCTGCATGATTTTATCTAAAGACCTGTCCTGGTTTTTGCTAAACAGGACTTTCAGGATGTTATTGGAGTTGCATTTTTTTTTTCCTTTTTTTAATTTTCCTTGATAAGGTGACATCTGGTGTGAGAAAGTGCGTTGATGTTGAAGCCTCAAGATCAGCAAATTGCCTAATGATTATCAGGCAATTAATGACATTTAAACATGGTGGTGGTATTTTTTTTTCCTGGCAAGAGTTAAAGGCTTAACTTTCATTGCCTTTAAAATGGCCTACTCGAAAGTATGGTGTGCTGGCCATGTGAGTTGTGATATGATTGTCTCACATCTGCTACCAGCCTTGAGGGGTAAGTTCACAGCTTTTATTAATAGCTCCTCACCAGCAAACATCATTTTTCATGGGGAAAGCATACAATCTCTAGGTAAAAGTTAGCCTTTAAAATTACATTTACAGGGCAGATTTTTTTCATGTGAAGTTAGGAGCTGGGTAAAATGGCTGGATTATCTAGTGGTTCCACCACTAAAATGCAGCAATAAATATATTTCCACCCTCTAAGTTGATTGATGGATCTTTCCCTCCTGTGTACATATGATCTGGAGATACAGATGGTTCTTTTCTATAACCTCCCATGTTTCTTGCTGGGCTGTAAATTCTTCAAGGAAAATCTTTATCTTGTCTGTCTAGCTTCAGCTTATGATTATTTCTTTTTCTAAAGGTGATGCTTTTTTCATTTTTATTTTTTTAATATTGTGTTCTGAGAGCCTGAACATACCTAAGAGACATAATTAAAATATTTATCTACAGTATGCCTTGGTTTGGATTGACAAGTATTTTGTACGTAATACACTACAAATGAAGAACAATACTTCTTGGATGCTCTGTTCTCCTTTCTCCTCTCCTTCATCCCCTCATTAACAAGGAAAATTTGCACTCTGTACCTTAAGTATCTCTTGTGGCACCTTTGTAAGAAACATCTTAAAGGTTATTCCTAGAGCCTGGCTAAATGTTACCTGGTCTTTAGGGACAGTGACAAAGATTCCCATTTATGTGGAGCTGGAATATTTTACATTGTTTAAGTCTGGTAAACCTTATGATAATAAATAAATAATTTACTGCTAATATTTCATTTTATGCTTTAAAGTACACCTGTGTTTTACAATCCAAATTAAACATTAGCAGCTTCTCATTAGTGTCATAGGACTTCTGGGAACATCAGGTTTCAGGAAAAATTATTTAGGTTGGTCTGTAGATGAGTTTTCAAAATCAAAGAGGTTGAATGTCTCAGGAGTATGGTGTGGGACATTGCACCTTTGGCTTCTTGGTTTGAACCAGGAGCAGCTGAAATTTTCTAATTTTAAATGGTACCTTAAGTTACAGAGCAAAATTTAGAAACTTGCAGTTGTAGCAACAAGCCTTGACAGCAGGCAGTACTGTTTGATTAGAGGAGTGGTGACCTTGATTGGAGGAGTGGTGATCTGCATCACCTGGGCAGGAACTTTCCAAAAGATACCTAGGAAGATGGGTGAATTGAAGCCATCTGAGCTGGGCACCCCAGAAGGCAGGATTCCACACCTGGAGAGGCTGGCTTGGTGAGTACCCGTGGGGTGGTCTTGCTTGGCTGGGCCATGTGCTGCAGGACTGTGTGTGTGTATTGCACACCCTCCGAGGAGACTGCAAGTGTTGCATGAGGAATCCTCCAGCCAGTGCTATTTCTTTTGTAGTGTTTCAAATCCGTGTAGGATTTTTAAAGCTTGTAAGCATGTGTTTGTGCTCTACCATGTCAAATTCAGAGTGGAATTGCTCTGAGCGGCGTTACCTTATAAAGTGCTCTCTTTGTCTAATGGTTTTTAATCCTGGCTAGTTGGGACAATTTCATTTACAACCTGTATAGCTATAAATAACAGAAATTTTAAATTAAGGTAGTCATGATTTTCCGAAGTTGCAAGTGCTAGCACTCTATTTCTGGCTAAGAAATTCTGCTGCTGTTCAGATATTTAAGCATGTAAATGCCATCACATGTGGTTTATTTCAATGTGATGACAAAGAAGCATCACTAGCAAGAGAAAAAAGATTTAAAAAGCAAGCCCAAATTCATCACAAATGCTTAAATAGTGTAACTCAAAGTATGCTTATTAGATTTATTGTCTTAAAATTGACTTTTCAATATGTCTGTGGGTAATTCTTGTGATTTTGTTGCCATAACTGGGAAAATTATTCCATGATTTCCTACTTGCATAAGTAGGATTTCTGAAAGTATGCTGAGTCATTTTTGTCCTGAAATATGACAGTTTACCAGGGCTAATTAGCTGGATACCTGGATACATTTAGCTAGAGGCCTTGATGACTGTTTGACAACTGTTGTGTTCATATGTGTATAAATACCTCTGTATATTACTGTGTTTTGAATTTTTTGTCAGCCTGGATAATTGTTTACATTAGCTATAACCCCTGAACAGCCACACTAGGTGTTTTCAGAGATAAATACTGTTTATGTATAGAGCCTGATTTATCTTTTTTTTTTTTTTCCATGGGTGAGACATAAAATTTGTGGAGAAATAATAGAATTAAAGAATACAAGATCTAGATGGATCTAGATGATGAGAAGAGGCTGTGCATGGCTGTGCACTCTGAAAGGAATGAAGCATTTATGGCATAACTGGGTGGGACTTGGGAGAATTGGAGCATGCAGCTATTATTGTTGTGCTCTTTTAGGCCCTTTTAAGAGTCTTGACCATAACTAATTATCACTAATGGGATATAAGTAAACACCTTGACAGTAGACTTGAAATGTCAACTTTCTCTTTCCTAGGTAAAAAACTCAGGAGCCCTGAGTTGTCCCTCTGATTTTGTTTGAATGTATAGAGCCTGACCCTTCATAAATAGATGAGCTTTTTGGGAGCCTAGAAGAGTTTGCTATGGCTTTGTTGAGAATAGAACAGTTTTTTCAGTCAGCTGTCTCTACCTGTGCATGTCTAATACCTTTGGAGCACACACAAATCTGTTTTCTGACGTGAAAAGAATATTTTACCAATACTTGATGCACAGGAAAGTGTTGTGCATGACCCTATTTGTCTGAAAATAAAGGACATTGTGCCATTTAAAGTTGTGTGCTCTCCTCAGAGTCAGTTCTGGCTTTTTCAGAACATGGAAGACCTTGCCTAGAGTTCAAATTGAATTACACCAAAATGCAGTAAAAATGTCAATGAAAACTCTGCTATAGCCATGGGAATAAGGGAGTCAACCTGCTTCAACACAAACAATCTCAAAAGCAGAGTGCCAAATTCATCTCTGACACAAACTTTCTGAATATACGTAAGATATCTCACATATTTCACTGGTAAACAAAGTAATTTAAATAAATCTGAGCTGTGTCAGAGCTGCAGGTTTATAACATAAGAGGCTAAAAAATTTAGGCCATTTTTTCCGTCTCTATGGAAGTTAGGCTTTTTTAATGACATCTCTATATTTGTCTTACTCTCTTTTCCCTTGCCAATATTTTAGAAATGCTTGAATGCTCGACAGGGAAATTATTTGTTGTAGGCTTTGAAACACTACACGTGTTTCAATGGTAAGATGTTGAGTCTATACTAGCTTTTTTTTATTGCCTAGGAATTATGTAAGAAATATTTTAAGAAACTCTTTATGTGTATTGATTAAAATATAAATTTCGCAGACAAAAATTTTTATATCCCATTTTTTCCCCTGGCTGTACATGTCTGATATTTGCATTTGATCAAATGTTGTACTGAACTCTACATGAAAAGTTCTGGAGGAAACGTTTTAGGTATGTGAAAAGCCACAGAAGGCTTGGTCCAATATGGTATAGCAATCTTATTTCTAAATGGCTTTTGAGATATTTTCCTTTAATACTAAAAAGGGAAGAAAATGTCTTAGGAGTGTCTTAGAAAAATTTCTGGTGTTTTGAAGGTAAGCAATATTTATGAAACTCTCAGGAGTTTGACTTTGCCCTGCTCTGATTAACTGGTCCATCCAGAGATTTAGTGTGATAATTCATCCCCAAACATGCCTGTGCTCATGCCTTCCAGTGTCTTCCAATCCTACATTCTGCATTAGCATTTAGTAATGGAGTGATTTCTCTGATCATTTTGGGGAGCTGGCAACACTTCCCTCTGAGGCAAAAAGCTTTTCCAGACTCCACTGCATGAATCAACTCTTCTTTCCCCATATCCCTGTAGAAAATTTCTGTGGAATTCCATTATAAGGGTTTGAGTGCCTGTTTTTTCAAGGGAATTTTCAGCATCTAAGTATGGTCTCCCAATCAATAAACTGAGTGGTTGGGTTTGTTTGTCTTTCCCCTTAAAAATTTTATGCTTAAAATTCAATGGAATTCCTTGTATTTCTGTTTTATGGCTGCTGGATGTTTCCACAACAGTAACGAGGAGTAGTAGAGGATAGAACTCTGATGCCCCATCATTTTGAAAGCACGCTGGCTGCACGTCAACTGTTCTGATTTGCTGGTAGTCCTGAGTCTGTCCAAAGGCAGTAATCATTTACCAATTAGGTTTCATAGAGATGAGAGTTTGTGGTCAGGTATATAAATTAAACTGATGGTGTCTGGTAAAGGTCAGAGTCATAGAAAGCTCAAGGGAGTGTTGTTTATGGCGCAAAAGCAGTTTAAATACTGTGATTTAGCTTAACAGCTATGATTCACAGAGGGTCATCAGAAGGAAAGATAAAGCAAATAGTGTTAAATTAAACAAGGTGTGACCATCTGTTTCAATACTTGTGCAGAGAGTGGGATTAAGTTTACAGATACGTTGGTGTGACTGGCAAAGAGAGAATTTCAAATATGGCATTGGAAATTATGTTGGAGCTGCTGTAAAAAAAGGCAAAAAAAAATGAGATAAAAAAGCTTCTCACACAGTCAGTCTAATCACACATCCTGCTGCTTGAAGCTTCTCTGATTTCCTTTTGAGAGTCACTGTTAGTAGTTTTATTCAAAATAGGGGAGAAAAAGTGCCTGTTGTGAATTCTGGTTTTGGGCCTACAACTACATTTCATCTTTTTAAGCAGTTTGGTAAACCTGGTGTGGAAGGTTGTGCACTAGTTTGTTTTGTACAGCATTTGGCATTGTCCCTTCATAGCAGTACACATGTCAAGGAAAATAATCCTTTGATTCTAACATATCACAGATCAGCATGTGAAAAAATGTGGCAAGATGTGCCTTATTTCTTTAGCTATATTTTGAGAATTAATGCAAATAGAGTAACTGCACTTGTTATTTGCAAAAATGAGCTACTTGGCATGAATATTACTATAAATGTACTGCTTTATTGAGTGGAAAAGATCAAAAAAAGCTGTTCTGGTGTTTGGTACATTTGTTAATTTATACTCAGACCAGAATGCCATCCTGGGAAGGTGCTCCATATGATTTTTACAAGGAGAGTTAGATTATTAATACTGACACCTCAAACTAACCACAAAAATACCCACCTGAAAAAATTAAAAGCAAATTGCACTCCATAATTTCTTCTTACACCGCCACTTGGCTCAAACGCTCTCTTCCAGGGATGTTTCCTCAATTCATGAGTTGTCCATGGGGGTGATGAAGATAGCAGATAGTAGGAGAATATCCCAGTCTTTAAAATGCCAATTCAACTGCAATTATAAACCTGATTCTCATTAGCCGCTGCCCCCATCTCATGAGTCCCAAGGATTAAAATGTTCTTTAATGGTTGGTGGGTGTGAGGGGTTCCTCAATAGTACATCCGTTGGATGTGGGCTCAATATGTCTTGAAATTAGCCACAGAATTACACAGCAAGTCTTGAATTTAAATCCCATGCAGGGGAATCCCAAACACATCGTGTATTAAAACACATCAAAGTGTCTACACCAGGTCTCAAGGGGATCTTCAGGTCCCATAGTACAACTGATTTCCTTTACACATTGAAACAAGTGTGAATGGGTTTGTTGAGGAGGTGTGTTCACATACTTCAAAGGCTTTAAAATAGAGTTCTCTCTTGACCACATCCTCTTATGGTTGGAAGAATTTTATAGGTAACGCTCCTGCCTTGCTGGGTAGTTCATAAACCATGAAAAATTAACTATTTGGAACTGCTTCCTTTAATCTTCAGTGGAGGGGTGCTGTTATACCTAGAAAAAGAAAACAACACAAACTTACCTGTAAGTTACCATTTAGTGATTAAAGTTGTTTAACTGCTTCAGTTTGGTATCACTGAGGTGGAAGTTTAACTTCTATCTCATTAGGTGCTTGCTGCACTGCTCTTGTATCTTCCTCCATTTTACAGGGGGGTCTCCTCCATTTAATTTCATGTCTGCAGGAAGTGAGGTTGGTTGTGAGAAGTTGACAAGCACCTCTGCTTGTGAATTAGGGAGTGCTTAAACTGAATTTCTTTTAGGGTTAAGATTAGCATTCTTCTGCTTCTCACCAGGTGCCATGAATTAAGCTTTGCATTTTGGCAGATAACACTTGCTCTGTTTACTCCAGTGATTTTAACTCTGCTGTCCGGGAAGTGCACCCAGCTTCTTGGCATTCCACTGCATTAATATTGAGCGGATTTGAATCTCACCTGATTTATGGCCAGCCTTGGCTATCTTGGTAGTTGTTTTAGTAGCAGTTTGCTGACCCTGGCAATAATTTGTGGTTTCAGTTTTAATTAAGGGTTAGCATCCCTCCTCATCATCAAATGTCAATACAAGTGTTGCATTTTGCTCTTTATTAGAACAGCCTCGTTCACCATCTCTCAAGTCCTCCACTGAACATTAAAGGTCTGAGTTACGAGACCTTATTTCAGAGAACATGACGTCCTGCAATTCTTCCTGTGAGATTCTCTCTCTGTGTCTCATGTGCACCACAAAGCTCCACCTGAAGATTTTGGACATGATCATGCTTGGCTGCAAGCAGTGCAATGCCTCATTTTGAGCTCAGTAGCAAGCAGTGCCTCTGCCTGCAGCTTTTTTCATTTTCCTCAATTTACTGAAAGTACAATTCTTTCACCAAATCTTGTGAAGATAATATTATTTCATGTTCAGATTTTTTGAGTGACTGTTTATTTTCTGATTTTTCCCATATTTTCTGAGAGTATGACAGCATGGAGGGAGGGGCATTTGACATTCCCTACTTTTTCCCTCCTGCTGACAGCACAGACAGGGATCAGGATTGAATTAAATGCCACAGGTCTCTCCAAACATACAACTCTTCTTTGAATGAAGCCCCACTTTCAAACAAACCAGTCTGTCATGACTGCATTCAATGCTTTCTCCTGTCAGTGTTGTGACTTGGCATTGGGCTTGCCTTCTGTTTCCTGCAGTCAGAACTGCTGCAGCTGGCAGATGTGAAGTCTTGGATTCAGCCTCCCAGAGGTACAGAGAAAAGAGAAGAAAAACTGCTGTATCAGTGCTTTGTACTACTGAGACAACTACCTGCAAGAAAAATATCAATAAATGTACTGGCCTAAAACTGTCGCCTCTGTAGAGAAAGGGTGGGAAAACCAGAAGCCTGCAATCTCAATAAATTATCTTTTTTCTAGGGTGGCTTGTTGAGTATCAACAGTGGGCACAAAAAGCAGCATTTGGATGTGAGAACGTGAAAGTGTTTATTCCCTTTTGTTGTGCAAAGAAGATTGTGCTGGATAGACTAGCCAGTTGTTCTTTGTCTTTAGACCTAGGTTAGGCCCCCATTTCATAACAGTGTAAGGAGGTGTTCAGGTCCTGTGGGGGCAGAAGTGAGAGACTGAACTTTAATATCTTTGTAAACCTAATAATGAATTTGTGGAGGTGTGAGGCTGTGTGTGCAAAGTCATGGTGTCTGGGATTCTATCATATATTCAGTTAGTGCTTCAGAGACCCAAAATTCTTCCAAACTTTATTTTGGAGATCAGAACCTGCACACATTAGCCCTTCTTCCACTTTTGGCTGTGGAAGAGGGAAAAGAGGAGAGCTTTATATGGTCACTTCTACAGTTCTGTATTAGGTCTCCCTCTGCAAACATAGCTCTTCTCTAATTCATAATTTGACCTGCATGGTGCTGAGTGATCTCTGCAGTGGGAGAAGTGGACAAATATTTTGAGACTCCTTTTATGCCACTTTTTATTTCAGAGTTATACCAAACACTTGGGTACTTCTTGTGATCTGGATTGAGGTCTCTTTTCCAGATCCAGTAACTCATTTTAGTTTATGCAAATGTAACTTCTTTCAGTTGCCAGGGGAAATCCTCACCATAAATCAAAATTCTTTGGTGGCAGAGCTTTCAAACTCATCTATGAAAACACTAGGGGTTTGTTGATGTGTTTTTCTTTCCTGAGATTGAGTTGATATTCCTTAAGGTGCAAAAGAAAAGCAAAAAATAATGGCTTTGCTTGGAAGCTGCAACACACTCCTGGTTGAAGATGTGTTGCATTTTAGAAAGGACTTGTTAAACTGTAGGAAATAATGCTCCCTGTTCTTATTCCTTGGCAAAACCAGTTTAGACCACTGGAGATATTAGAGGAGACATGGTTAATGAAAAGCTTTGTGCTTGGAATTTATTAGCTGTCTACTTTTTTTTTTTATCAATGGTTATTTTTTTTTCATTAACTTTATTTTAAACTCTGAAGAGACCAGCCACAATGTATGTAAGGAAATGCAGTTAAAACCAAATTGCTTTGCACAGGGAAAAAGCCAGATTCTTGTTTTTCATTGATGACTTTTTTTTTTTCCAATTTTCTAGTACAAGTTCTTATATAGACTTTCTCATGTGGCTTCATAAACTAGTAACTTTTTAATATATATATTCATTTCAGTACTTACAAAAACTTCATGATAGTTGCTACTTTCCTGTTTTTATAGAACTCCAACCATGGATATACACAAATTTCCAGTTTCCCTTCTAACTGCTTTTGGAAGGTTAAATCCATTTCAATATCAGAAGAAAAGAAGGGTTAGTACTGGAACAAAATAAGTGAAAAAACATTCCTCAGAAGTAGCTATAGCAACATAAAACTATTTCAATGGTGTGATTGCATGCAGTTTAGATGATGCTGTCACAGACTCGGGTATGAACATTCCAGTCTGTCAGAGTTTCCTGGGAACCAGTAAAACTTCCTGTGCTAGAAATTCAGCATAGCCAGAACAACTATGGGTATTTCTTTTTCTCAATATTATCCACTTCTTGATATCAGTCTCTAACAGACACAGAATTGTCATTAAATTAATAGTATCTTTCAGTTTTATGCTGATTTCCTCGTATCTTTTGCTCAGAACCATGTATGACATATATTAACAAACAAGCAAGTTATTTCTCTCTCTTCAGCAAGGGGATGAGGTGCTGGTTTTGAGGACTGGAACAGAGACTTTTCTTTTCAGAAAGAACATGCTTACTTTTCCTCAGTGTGTGATATGCACTCTAAGGACAGAAAGAAAGGCATGAACCATCTCTGAAGACAGGAAAGCTGGGAAGTATTTTTAGAAGGAGCTAGATAAGGCAGAAAAACTGATCAAAAATTCTGTTTTCTTGCTATGTTTAAGGGCCTTTCTATGGGTCCTAGCCTGCAGGAGTTTGTAATATCTGTCTGGCCAGACTTGCTAAGGTGATAATTTATTCCTACAATTTTTATCTGCGCAGGGTATGAAATGGTATGGTATGAAATCTACATTTTATATAATGTATACATCATTGCTTAAACTGACCATCTGGAACAAGAATAGAGTAACTAGAAAAGATGAAGAAAGAAAATATTTTTCTTTCATCCCCCCTGTCTGTTCTTCCCAATCTTTTTGGATAAACAGTGCAGATTAATGACAGACCATAATACAGTACATTATCAGCTTTTATTGTTCTCGTTTGCTTTTCACTTAAATTTGGTCCATCCCAACCCTTTAAATAATGATTTTTCTGGTTTTAAAATACCAACTTTTTCAACATTTTGACCTCTTTTTAAATGCTTCTTGGTTATTATAGTTCTTGGATCTTTCCTGTAGACAGAGAAAGCTATGAGCTAATGGAAAATGCTGTGGTTCCCTGTTATGTGATTCCAGGTTTTCATACTGCATATTGTTTTCCTTATTTTTTTAAGGTATACACACACGTATGTATATACATACAAGTTATAGAAGCTGGCCTAATGGGGTAGAGAATTATGTTTCAAATTTAAATACTAGTGAATTATATTTCTAATTAGGAAATAAGACAAACTGGGGATGGGTGAATGTATGTCTAAAGTAATGTACTGCACTTCAGTGTGATCTCTTTGTTTTAAAATAATACAATGAGTATACACAAATATATACAGAAAACACATTTTATAATCAGAAAAGCTGGTTAAACTTTTTCTCCTCCATTTTCCTCTCTGTAAGAATAACCTGCATTAACTGCTTGGCATCATATTTCTCAGGCAGTTTCTACTTCCAGAAAATGATTTATTAACTAGAGTTCAGCTGCTTTTTGCTTTTGTTGCTGTTGACAAAAGGCATGTTTAAGCATGTTAAATGGGTTTAATGCAGTGGACAAAAATGATGGCTAAGAGTAGCAGAACTTGCTGCCAACACATATTTTTTCTTTGTAACATTTATAAGGAATAGTTAATCTGACCTCAAAGAAAAGAAACATATGTTCCACCAGATAAGGTGCTAGAGATGAATGAATCTGTCTGCTATGGAGCATTTGTGGGAATAAAATAAAAGTGGAGCATGAGGGAAAGAAGACTAAGACTAAGGCAGCCAACTCCCAGAAGGAAAAAGTGAAGTAAATCTGGGAAGTGACAAAAAATGTGGATTGAAAGAAGAGAAGGTAGATTAATGAGAGAAGGTAAAGAGTCAGGTCTGTTGGCAGTCAGCTCTCCCTTAATGGCTTCCCTTCTTAGTTTTATCCTAGGTACTGGTTCAGGACTGTGGTTTTCACAGGGTGGGTCTTCTAAAGAATTGAGATAAAACAAAGTAGTGCTTCTTAAGGGGAATAGTTTTGTAACTGCATAATATTAATAAACTGCTCTGTCTTTCAGATCTCCTGGCTCTCCAGCATTATATACAGATGCATGCGCATTTTTTGAAGGGATTATCAATTTTTATTTCAGTCCAGTGCCAAGTATACAGAAAAAGAAAAATTAGCTCACTGGCTAGAAGCTTGACATAAAGTGTAGGGTTTTAAAAGAAAGGAAATTAAAAATAAGAGAAGCATAAACAGAAAAGAAAGAGGAGAAAATGAATCTGAAGCACAAATCAGTGAGGCTGTGTAGAGGTAGCATTTCATATCCAGGCTGCTGACTTCAGTCTCCTTCAAAGGCAGTGGTAAAGATAAAGGAGTGAGATGATAGTGTTGATGGACCTGCTATCTGGATGTTTGGGCCTGATCTGAATTTCATCTTCTCTTTAGCAAATGCCTTAGAGATGCAATCTCTGTTATGTATTTTTGGTATGTCTCATTATCCCATGTATGTGACCAGGGAAGTGGTGTTATTTGGCCTTAATATATATGACCTAGATTTTACCTTTTGTCTCTGCATTTTGACTGTTTTCCCTCTTTCTGCTATTACTGTGAACTTTCAGTAGTTGTAATGTGTTCTGATTGGTTATCTTTTCTCTCCAAATGGAAATGTTTTGTACCATTAGCTTGCAAATATGATTTGTCGGATCATTTAAAAATATCACAGCTACAGACTGAGTTTTGGTGATTGATCTTGTTACTAAATTCATTTGCAAAAGTCATTACTCAAAAATAACTTAAAATTAATGCAGAGCTGAAATTGAACACGCAAACTTGCGTTTGTAGTTTCTTTAAAAATCCTGCTGAATATTTGTACCTTCACCCTGTTCTTCAGCTTCTGAGTGGAAGCTGCGGCCACACGCGATCCCTCAGTCACCTGCATAAGAAATATGAACGTAACAGTGCATGTGAGTGACTTCTGCTCTGCATCACAACACATGGTGCTGTCACTAAGAGAGGCAGTGCGTGTCTCCTCATAGTGAGGACAGCTGGGTGGCCACTGGTTCTCCACAGCAGGGCTGACTCCTGGTGCACTGGGAAGAGACTTTGAAGTACTTCAACAGTGGTAGGAAGCAAAGAAAATAAAATAGGCTTTTAGTCTACCTGTAAAGAGAGCTAGGTAATTTCCATGAAATAGAATTGAGACCTTGCTTTTGCAGCTGGCTAGTGAATGTTTCCTGGACAGGAATCTGTCAGAGAAGAGAAGGGAACTGCACCATAACTGAAGTAGCCCACCCTGTTTGGCTGTGGGATATCCACAAATTACCATCACTGTGATTTTAACAAAAAAATCAATTAAAGCAAAGGAGAAACAAGGCAATAAAAAGAATTTGTTGATATCAGCACTGAGCTTGGGTCAGTCCCTGAGGATGGTGCGGCCTGAGGCTAAGCCAGAATTAAATGTTTTCATGTTTAATAGATTTTTTCTTTCCTTGTTTTCTACTAGAAATGCTGCCATGGTGCATAGTTGGCAGCTGTGACAGGACTGTGGTTAAACAAACTGACATTCAAGGAGGAGAAAAATTGCCCTGGAAGGTAGACACAAGCAGTCAGAGTCACTGACAGGCAGATGTCACTATAAAACCTCTCACTCAATGATTGGCATCAGCAGCTAAACTGCTCAAAGCCAACTGACAAGTGAGAAGGACTAGATGGTAATGTCCATCTGCCAGTACGGAGCTGCCTGGTCAGAGCAATTCCAACTGACTGCATGTTTCAGCACTGTGTATGCAGGAAAAAAGGAGAAGGGTGTGCTGACACTAATGTTTAACTTTTGCCTATTTTTAATGAAAAGATTAATGTTGGTAATTGCAACACTAGAAGATCAGGAAACTCCCATTGTTAAGATTGGTACTTGAAATATTATGAATTTGAAGAATAGATAATGTCACACAAATGCAAGTTCAGATTTGCAAATTCAAATTTGTATTCAGCTATGAAAATAGCAGCAAATACTACAATGTGTAATATGCCAGAACTTCAGGCTGATCTTATGTAGCTAAAACTTTTTCTATTTGTGATTATTGGCAGGTATGATGCTTTTAAAATTGCAAATATATGCACCACATTGTGTCTGCAGACAATTACTCTGGCATCTCAGTGACAGCATTTTCTGTGTCAAAAAGCTTCTTGTTCAAAAACATGGTCTAAATTTAGTAAAATCTGTGTCAATATGTAAAATCTAGCTTAGCTCCAGTTGGAGTGGAAACTGATGTGAATGTTCCACTCCTTGACTTTTCATTTATGTGGTTGTGTGGTGCCACAACATTTCTATATGTGGCCAGTTGTTGCTATTGAAGTTATGGGATAATTGGAAATATGAAGAAGAAAATAAAAGCAGTAATTTGCTTGAAATTGACTTGGCACTGTTCGCTCAAAGTGTTTGTTCTTTTTCTTTGCTAAATTGTCTATATAGATGTGTCAGTTTTAAGTAGTGACGAAAATCATGGGCTTCAGGCAGAAGTGGCATCGGCTGAGACACCATTGACTGAAACTCCTGTGACTCCCCAGTTCTGTAGTTAGAGTCTGATTGTGGGAGGACACTTTTTACTCATTTTTTGAGGAAAATCATCTTGTTTTGTACAGATGTTTTGAAGTGAAGAAACAATAGGGTTGCCTCCAACAGTGGGAGACCTGCATTCTAAGTTCTCTCTGCTCTCCCAGTCAGCATTAAGGTAATGTAGAAATTTATGAGTTTATACTAATTTTCATAATTACGCATAGTCTTGAACAAAAATTATTTTATTGTTTTTAAGAGAAAGATAGAATAAATGCCTCATCCCCTGCTTTCCCACTTTGGAAAGTTGGAAGACATTTGATGCAAATGTGTTGGATCAGTCCTTATGGACCTGAATCTTCCCTTTGAGGAAAGGCTCAGTTTCCTTGCACGGTTTTTCAGTAGGTGTAAAAGAGAGGATTTCTAAAACAAAACAGAGACCCAATGACCTCGCTGTGTCCCTTCCTTTACTATAGAAGGTCTGCCTAAACCTGTAGTAGATTTCAGTAGGCACTGGGTTGTTCAATTGCACTGATTTGTTCCCAATCTGTTGTGGGTTTTTTCCTCTATGTATCTTTGGTGTTTTGGCTTTTGTGGTAATAGGACCTTTCTTAAAAATGAAATGACTCCCTCCAACTTGGGAACTCTGATGAGGAATGGCATTTCCGAAGCCTGGTCTCTTCCTCTCTCTCTCCTTTCTCCCTCCTCTCGGTTTCCCAGCTGGCAGACCTGGCATGGTGACATGTTGTGTCAGGTTACATCAGTCATTTTGTCTTGTGTGACATTCTGGCTCAGAAGGAGATGTGGCTGATGAGAGGTGATAGTGTCACATCACAACTGAGGCCTCAGCTGGAGAAGTCTGAGCAATTTTCTCATCCATCATTAAAAGGGACATGGGATGGAGCAGCAGAGCTCTGCCTTACATCCCTTCCTTGCTCTCCAGTCCCTTTAACACAGCGTGTTTTGCCTTGCTGCCCAAGTTAGCTTGGATCAAGAGTGGCTTTTGCTGAAGAAGTTTTGAAGGCATGTAAAAAGGAGTTCTATGACATCTGTACTGGTGGCATAAATTTATCCATGGGCAGCTGTAATTGCTCTGTGTCTGATGAACCTTGTCGGCATGTCCTCAGTACTGTCCTAACTAATCACAGCCATCATGTTGTGAGCTATTCCTTGCCATCAGGGAAAGGAATTAAAAAGCTCACAAGCTTCCCTCAGGCCCTGTCTGAGGTCCCCAGCTCACTAATGCTGCTAAATAACAACAGGCAGTTCCTGCTTGTTCCTGCGTTAAAGGAGCAGCGGTACGTGTTGCCAAGCTGGAAAAGGGAATGTCTGAAACAATGATAGCCCTTGTTAACCTTCCAATTATATCTTGAACAAATAGCAGATATTCCCTCTCTGTCTGCAGTATCTCTTTGTGCTCACCTGCAGCAGCTGTAGGAAGCGCTCTCCCTACTGTGTATCACACATACGTTTTCTGTAAGAGGGTGCCAGTAGGGCTCTGGGCAGGATAAGTTTCTCTGCTTAGATGAGTTCCACTTTTTCAGATGAGTAGTTGCTTTTCAAACTATGTTTTTCTGCTGCTTTTCAGATTGACAGCAATACAGCGCTCATTGGTGAGCTGCCCATGTTGTAAAAAACATTATTCCGCAAATCACCTAATAAAGCTGTGGAGTTCTTTTCGTAATATGTGACTGGTAAATAAGGCAATTTTGAGAAAATGAAGGCAGCATACTGCTTGTTACTGCTAGAAGAAACTAGATGAATCATTATTTATCTATTCCTGAATCATGACCCTGGCTGAAAATTTTCACAACTCTCAACTCCAAACACAGCTGCTTTTCCTTCTCTTTTCAGCTCATTTGTTTATGCCAATAAAATAAAATAAAATACTTCCCATTTTCTACTCCTTCTTTTGTTTTGATGCTTTTATGGACCATGATTTTGGGTTTGGGGCTTATGTTTTTTCAGTATAAAATGTTTTAACTTTTTTTCCTCTTTCCACATACCTTTTTGTTTGATCATCTTGGAATAGGTTCTTCCTCTCTTACAACCACTGTATCCTTCCTTAAATTAATTGCTCTTTCTCTGTCTCCAATTCTGCTTCTTCAACTATCCCCTCCACTTTTCTTCTACCCTCACCAGTTATTGTTTATCTCTGTATTGTGGAAAGAGTCAAGCTGCCTCTTTTTTTGCCCATATTTTCCAAATACCTTCCCACTTATGTTAAGAAAGTTAGTCTTCACTTCTCCCTCTCTGCCTTAGGTCTCACTGAGTATTCACAGTCTGGAGACACAGAGAGAGGTGTTTCTTAATGGAAACACTTGTAGAAGCTGGTGGCTCTGTGTGACACCCACTAAGCTGGGTAAACTTCTGAGAGGATGGATTTATTGAATTACACTGTCAAATTATTACAGCAGGCTCAGCTGACAAATACTTCACTGTTCAGAAGCTCTTCTAAACAGTACTTGCTGTGATGAGTGTTGCTGGTCTTGGATGTTCTCTCTTAGACTGACCCTGGGATAGACTTTGGCATTGACAGCTTTCATGTAGGAATCTGCCTAGTATAAACAGTGGGTTTGCTGTACTTGCATGGGCAAGCAAGCTGAAACAAGAGTGTTTGTCTTTCTTTTAAGAAAATTAAAGGAAAGGTCCATAAGTTTTTGATGTGGCTCTTTCCTCATCTTCTCCCTAAGTGTTGTTTTTCATTTTGCCAGAACTTTGAATTTATTTTCTTGGGAAAACATGCTTTGTATCTTCCTGGGCACTACAGGATCTTAGGGCTTGCAGAGTGGAACAGTAGAAGACATGCCAGCCTTCTCCAGTGCCAGTTTTTTATTTTGCACTGCTTTCTCATATCCTCACATATCCATGAGCCTGTGTTACAGATATTGGCAGGCTCTGCTGTTGAGAGCTGGATTGTCTTTGCTCTCTTCTCTAGGAAGTATAGCAGGAAGATGGGCAAGGATGTGGCATGAGGCAGTGCTGAGGCTTGTGGGGCAGGAGATCAGGCTAGGCTGTACAGTAGGCGAGTAGGCTGGAGAGTGAGGGTCCGTACACAGGATATCAGTCTCTCTCTCTCCAGTCTGCAGCTTCTGTTTTCTGCTTGGCTGCACTCACTGCCTTCCTACTGCCCCTCTGGGAATTGCCCTCTTATTACCACAATTACAATCTGTACACATTTCATTAAACTAATATCGCTTTGCGCAGACTTTCTCCACCGAAGTGCGCAGCTGGAGGCCCATTTCTTTTCCTTAGCTTAAACACTTTGACAGGTTAAGAAAGCTATTATGGCTGAATAACAGGTGTTGCAAAACAATGTGCATTTGATGTTTAAATGAGAGAGCTTCTTTATTGACTGCCTTTATTGCAGCAAAGACTCTCCTTTTTCAAGATGACTGGATTTTTATTGGTTTTACTGCTTTTTAAAGTGTATTCTGTTGTTTCAGAATAGGTCCAGAGTGGCTGTCTGCCGTTATTTGTTATTCTGATGTCTTTTGTTATTTGCACATTTTTGCTGTCTTATCCAGGTGTGGGATACTGATGCTAAATAGAAGGATTTTATTTTGTCTCTGTCTAACGCCAGTCCTAAGTGCTTCTTGTTCCTGGGCAGCTCCCTATGGAGCTAGAAGACATTCTGCACCATTACTTTGCTTATTATTTCTAACCAGACTTGAATCACATCCCACCTACGCATATAGCACCATCTAAATATATATTTATGTAGAATATATATAGCAGTTTACATATTTAAGTTAAAGTTGGACCTTAGAATGGTTTGCAGAGATTTTCAGAATGTTGCAGAAGACTTGGGCATATGCTGGCCCAAGTGAATCCCATTTGTTTGGGAATCTCATTATTTGTTATTACTCTGTGGTGCTATGCAACATGATTAATTGAGTGTGTTCACAGATGATCTAAGAATAGCATGGTCCCAAAAAAGGAGTGTGTGAGAATCAGATATTCAGTGCAATATGTTGTTTAATTAAACACAACCAATATATTGTAACTGAAAGAAATATTAAAAAGATAAAAAGGGGGGAGGAAATAAGGTTTTTAATGTTGGCATTAAAAATATGAGTACTCTCTTAGAAAAATAAATTCATTCCTAAGTAATATCACCATCTTCCCTCTCCATGCCTCCCACCTGGTACTCAGGCTGAATTTTAGTAAAGCTTTCTGCAGAGCAGGAGGGGCATTTTCTTTCTTACTCCCACAAGCAGATTTTGCCTAATGTAAACAGTTTTAAGAAGATTGAGGGCAGAAGAACATATAATTATGTATAACAGTAGGGTAAGGACATCATGGCTCTTCATCTTTCTTTTCTGTCCTACTAAATATTTTCCAAAATTGTAAAAGAATAAATTAATAATGTGACATTTTAGCAGCCAAAAGTTCAGAGGAGATGAAGTCTTATACTGAAAATGAAGACAAAATCTGTTCAAGCTAGCTTCATTAATATGAAATCCTTACCCTGCTTATAACTCCTGCCAGAAATCAGGCACTGATGCAAGGTCTGGCACGCTGAGAAGGGAGAGAGAGTGTCTGTCTGTTTTGAGGGAACCATAGGCAGTACTGAGGAAATCTCACAGGAGGTCTTGCTGGCTGGGCTTATTACACCATTTTTTCTTACATGACTGATGTGAATGCCACATGAATTATGTGCAACACCAAACTACAAGTCGAAGGAAAATTGTGTGCAGATGAAGAAGAAGGTGGGAAAGCAAGTAGTTTTCACCACCACTGTATATTTTTTCCAGTAGGCAATAAATTACTTTTGCAAGCCTCTGGAAAATTACCTGTAATACAGGAATTAGCTGTTTCTTATTATTATGTTGCTATTTGGTATATTTAAATTTCTCACGATGCTGAAGAAAAGTGAAATGTTAATTGTTACACAATTTCTTTCTATAAATGACGCTGTCCATAACTGAAGAAGTCTGTCAGGATGTTGTGAAGAGAAAAGTGTGTTGTTTCTCTTGTCGCCTCTTTTCTTCTCCTATGTTTTCAAAGTCAGCCTGTGAATATTAAGTTGCTGTTGCCAGCCTGCATATTCAAAAGCTTGTATCTCAATGCATGTGTAGTTATTTTCAGTACATCTAACATATAGCCCAGTCCCCCCAGTGCAGTGCATGTTAACAAAAAGGAAAATTTTTGGATATCTAGTGGAATTGCACTCCATTTGGAGTAACTGAACACACTATAACTTATCTAGATTGATAATACTGTTAGTGAGTCTTGGCTGTGTTTCTTCTCCTCTTACTTATAACAAAACTAAAACAATTTTTTTCTCTAAGCTAAAGTCACATTTATGGTTTAGCTATCCTTGCTTTCTGAAAATACAACCCCCCTCTGCAGTTACTGGTTGTTCCATTTAATCCATATTTGAAAGGGTAAGAGTTGGGACCAAGAAACAGTCAGGAGGCCAGTGAGTTTCCAACTACTCCTTCCTCTCTTAACTTATGCAATGTAACTTCAGGATAATCTGGGGAGAGGCCAGAGAAAAGGAACATTGTTCTTCAATGGAGGGACGCTTGGATTTGTGGAGATGGAGAACTGGATGGAGATGAGACAGTGAGAGTGGAGAAGGTGCTTGTAGGCTGATGGAGAGATAGCAATACAAGGAAAAGAGAGAAGGCAGGGCTCGTGTGTGTGTTTGCATTGCACACAGCTAAGGGAAACTAGGGCAGAGTGGCTAAAAATTAGGAGACAGGCTCTGGCTATTAAAAAAGGCAAAGAAATAGAATTAAAGTAGCAGCTAATAAAAAAAAGATAGGGAAAGGAAGAATATGTTAATCTATATGGGGAACAAAGGAGAGACAAAAGGAGAGGAATAGAACAAATTGAATGAAGGTAATGAATTACAAAAGGAATGTTGTTACTCTGCTTTCATTTGCATTTATTTCTCTCATGACTGACTGGAAAGAACGAATTACAGTAGAAGAGATGATTGGAATGGTAGAACCAAAATGTGGATAAGAAAACCTACATACTGTAAAAGTACTTGTAAACAAAATAAAAAGGATCAAAGTGTCTCAGTAGGAGCTTGGGGAAGAGTTAACAGTGGGAAGGAAAAGAAATAGTAATTCCCAACTTGTAAAAAGTCTTTGCTTCTTTGGGTTTTTTCTCCAGGCACTATTTTTCTCCAAGTTCTCCCCTTCCCCATCAGCAGTTTTTTGGAGATCTCTCAAACACTATGGATTTTTCTCTTCAAAACACTTCCCAACTTGGATTACAGCCACCTGCACTTTGAGGACATATCCAGTAGCTTCTAGGAGGTCTGGAAATCACTCTTTTTTGTGGACATACATGTAACAGAACCTTTTCTGTTGTTTACATACACTTATTCCCTTTTTTAACCACCTTGTCTCTAACCATGTCGCTCCCATATGTCTCATCAGGTGCCTTTTGTCTTTAGCTATTTCCTGTGAGACAGGGATCTGTGGTCAGACCATGCATACCTGTCCCCCTGACCCTGTAAAGCACTGTTTCCATGAGTTAGCTGCACCTGCAGGGGCCCACAGGTACACACAGGCCCTGTTTTTTTGTTTTGTTTTCTGTCCTAGAGTGTGTCCTCGGTGACTTGGGAAGTTCTAGGGGCAGGTTGCCTCTCTTGTGGCTGACAGGACAACAGGAGTGTGAGGGCAGGTGGGCTTCAGGCTACATGCAGTTGGTGAGCTGCAGTGAATGGGTGGGTGCAGTGAATCAAGAAACATTGCTGTGCCAGGGCCCAGAGCCTCAGAATTCCCTCTGCCTGTATCTATGAGCAGCACCAGGCTATTTGCAAGTACAGGCAGAGGTGAACTCCAGGTAACATACACACAGGGGATGAGGCTGTGTTTTCGAGCTGGCCCAGCTGGTTTGACAGCATGTAATGTCTTGTGTCCAGGCTGATCCATGAATTGTTAAAAGTAGCAGCAACCACATGCAGGTGGTGTAACTCTGAACCTCGTATCCTGGTATAAATAAGGTGCGCAGTTGATGTATCGGAAAGAAGAATCGGAGCTTGGTCTCACAGAGCTGAGAAAAGGAAATCCATAGATTAATCAATGGGAATTTTTCTGTCAGCACTCTGTGACAGGTGTCCCTAGAAGTACTGATTTTTGTCATTAGAATGCTGTCCAAAACAAGGATATGCTGGTAGCCTCAGCTGCTACCATGTAGGAATTAAATGTCTTGGGATCTTTCATAATCATTCCAGTCAAAGCTTGGAAAAAAATTGTTGTTCATAAAAAGAATCTCCTACGGGCATTCAACCTTAATAAGCTTGTTTATGGAATTATAAATTCAAAAGCATCATAAAATTATAATGGAAAATCAGGAAAAATACTGCTCAAAACTGTTTTTCACCTTGTTTGCAAATTTTTTCTGTAAAAGAGAGAAAATATTATTTTTGGGGCTTTGGTAGGCACATAGATCCCTCATATATCCTGTAGGCTCAGATTAGGATAACTGAGGGCATGAAAAGTACATACTGACTGAGAAGTTTGGTAAAGGGTTTATGTATTATTTGGAATCTAATTTCAAAGGAAGTATAGTAGCAGTTGCATACAGTTGGGGACATTGAAGTTTAAAATAGTTCCTTAAATATTAGAAGATCAAGTACTATGGAATATATGTGTTTCTCAAATCAGGCTGTAAAATCTTTAATGGTGAATGAAATGCATCAATATAATGTGCTGACATTTTTAGTTTAATTTCTTAGAACACAATTTTTATGCAAATGTTTCTTGCTGTTAATATAACGGTATGTACAGGCGTATCTTGGTGTACTTTTGTGTAGACAAGCAAAATCCAACTTCAGGGGGTTTTTGGAGCTGATCTTGGGCATATTGTCTTTTTGTTTTACATGGAGCTCGCTGCTCAGAAGCTTTAACAGAAGATTCTCTTAGACCACAGGTAGTTCGTGTAAGTTTGGAAAATTCTTGCTCAAGAGCCTTTAAATTAAGCATGCTGGGACATGAACAATACCCAGAACTATAGTCACTGGCTCTCATCTTCCTTTGTGAATCATGATCCCAGCAGTGCATAGTGATTCTTTTGGATTCATTATTGTCTTTTGCCTCTGTCTGGTTTCAAAATGTGCATTATCCCACATACTAAGCATCCTTCTGGGTTAAAAGAGAAGAATCTACTGACAGACAGAACACAAGAAAAGGTATTTTAAGCTTCAGGTAATAGTTCTGAAGAAGTTCTGGAGAACAGAAATTCTTTAAATTGTCTAAAATATTCACTGAGGTAGAATTTAGGATTTTGGCTGTAGGTGATTGTCAGGAAGAAATAAAAGTACTATGAAAGTCACCTGCTTTTTTGACACTATTTGACATTCATTAAAGGACAAGTGAGCTTTGTCATGAAAGTACAGAACTGTTAACAAGTTTTAGGTTCTTCTAAAAACTTCCAATAGAACTTTATAAATGGCTTTAATTTATTCTTTTCATCCTTTATTACTCTCTGTTATCACACTGTAAAATGGGGAAAATGTTACTTCTATGACACTTGCTCTTTTGAGCTACGAACTTTTAAAATGGGGAATTTCCTTCAATTTATTGATGTGGTCCTTGTGGACTGGACAAAAGTTGGATATTTGCTTAGATTTTTTTAGTTAAACAGACCAATGATATCTTCTGAACACCACCAAATGCCAAAACGTGACATTTCAAAAAAGGAATTTATTACAGGAATCTGCGGTTTTAATACAAGTTTAAATAAAAATAGAAGGGCCTATACATTAAAAATGTGGAAAATACAGAGCTCTGCCTTTTATTATAGTGAGTTTGAATACTCATGATGATAAATTACACATGATAAATTTGTCAGGAAATTAAAACACTGAATAGTGGGTATCAAAATGCTATCAGAAGAATCGTCTGTCCAGTGGGAACACTGGCACTAGGGAAAGGATACTTGCAATAATATATAATTCTAATTGGACTGTGTCATGACAGGCTGACCAGATGCCACAGAAAAAAGCCTAGGAAAATAATCATATTAAAGGAAGGCAAGGTAATTACTTTATTTATATATCTTCCTATTTCCTTTAAACTAGCTGACAGTTTTAAATAGCTTTGAAATGTTTTCTGTTCTAGATGTGGAGTGCCGTTTTTTGTTTGTTTACTGTCTTCTGTGATCAATACAGAGTCCTCTGATGAGGAGCTGGGTAAAAGTGGACAATGGGTGCAGTGCTCCTATTGAAGAGAAGGTAGGAAAGGGCTGCTGTAGGATTTCCCTGCCAAATCTCCTGTTAAAACTTCAGCGTCATGGGCAACTGTACAAAGGGATACACAAAATATGGATGCAAATCTTGAGTTAAAATCCCCTTGTGAAATCACAGTCTTAAGCCAACAAAACAACCCCCTGTGTAATTGCTTCTGGGCTCTGATGGTCATAGTGCATAGATAGAGGACCTGGGATGTAAGCACCAGCCTCAGCTGTTATTTCAAATCTGCATGAGGAAGCCTCTGAGGCTGAGTCCCACGCCTCAACAACTAGGGAGCTAAGCCCAACCTAATCTTGCAGGAAGGTTGTGAGAAAATTTTTCAGAGCTTTTTCCATTTTTTCTATTCTCATGATGAATTTCTATTCCCACCTTGTTTCTCCTTTGTAGGCTGTTCAGCTGACTTATAAATGAGACCCAAAATCCAACTGGTGCATCAAACCTGAGTTCAGAAAAGATTTTTCTTCTATTCTGCTTTGTGTGAGCTCCCATCTCTCCTGATGCACATCACTTGGTCAGAAACTGCACAAGAACAAAGAAAAGCAATTTTGTCATCTTCTGCTTTCACAGAGTGTAAACTAATATTACCAGCAAAAAAGCTGTGTCTATGGTGTACTCTGTGTGAATATAATCACTTTATCAAATGCTCTGCTCTGCAAAGTGATGCTGCTCATATCCTGTTCACCAAAATGTGTACGCCTGTTGATTCCAAAGCTTGTGCTTCATTGTTTGTTATGTTGGCCCAGGATCAAGTTTTGTGTCTGTAAGATGAGCATAACTTATTTTAAAAGGAGCTCTGCTTTATCAGTTATTGGTGAGTGCTGTCTGTAGTTTCTGACGAGGGTACTTGGTTCTGTTTCAAGCTAGGGGAGTGAACATGTATGTTACTGTACTGAGGACTTGTTGAACTAAAGTAATTAAAAAACCCTGACCAAAACAGATGTACTGGACCATTAAGAAATGAACATGGTATAAAGTGGTATAAAGAAAGTTTCTACCAAGTAAGCTCTTTTCCAAAATAAAGTGTGTCAGTTTGGTAGTTATGATATTTTTCATTGATGCCCTTTATTTTGTTTTGAGCTTCTGAGGCAGAAATAATTTGAGCCACTTACAACATCATACTATAATGAGGAGTAATTGAAACAAAGAAAGTCAAACAGCAGCAGCAATAATAATGAAGCTTATTTTATTGGTGGAAACTCATTAAAATACCTTTTTTGAAACATCTTGTAAATTTGAGAATTTGGCCCTAGGTCTTGAAAATATGCCTGTTACAGGGTCATGTTCCTCCTTCAAAAGTGCATGCATTATGTGTGTTATTTAGAAAAAATCAGTGGTAAAGACAAGGGAAAAGAAATTAAAAGCATAGTTTTGGACTCCTGCAGATCCTGGTATGGCCTGAGGTGGGGGGATGCACCACCACACACAGAGAGGTGTGGGGGTCTACTGTCTTGTACTCTGGCAAAATGGATCCTTATCTGAAAGAGTATCTAGTGTTTCTGATCAAGCCCCCATTGCTTGGGAGTATCTTCTCTTGGTTCTTTATAAGTTTCCTTCAGTGAGGGTGCCATCACCTCTCAGTTCACTTGTGTCTCACAGTCAAATTCTGTATGATTATATAGAGATGTATACATATATATACTTGTGTACCTATTTTAGTTTTTTGAAGTTGCATAAGGGGCTCTTTACCCCTTATGCTCATTTCTCCATGCCAGTCTCTAACATTAATCTTTGAGTTTCTAACAATCTTGTCCATTCTGTGCTGCTAGCCACATTTGTTTCTTACTTTTGACAGCAGTTTGTTGTGAAGGAGTAACTCCTTGAACTTGGGCACTGTCGACCCTTCTGTAGCACTGGAAAGGTCATACTTTATGGTCTGATCTTTACAAAAATTTAGGAGGAAAGAACAAATATGGCAGTCTGTCCAGTGGAAATCTGGAGAATCTGGAAAAGCCTATGGTGTGCATATGTTCACCTATAGCCACTTCACATTTGTTTGTGGGTTGGTTGTGAATACTGTGCTGTGGACAAACACTAGATAAGCACCTCAGCATTTTACACTTGCCCTCAATTCATCTAATTATGAATCACCTTGGCTTAATTTCAAAAGCTCTTTTAGAACAAAAAAGGTTCTCTTTCACTTAATATAGAGCACTGCAAAAATCATCCTTGGAATCATTCAGTGGAATGGAAAAAGGAAACCAGAGCTGCACAGCAGTGTTTGCTCTCGGTGAAGCAGGTGGGAGAGGTGTGGAGGGTGAAGTGTTCCCTGCCTCCCCCTCAAACAGCACGTGGCAGGTTACCCTTGGTGGCCATGAGCCCCTTGCCACAGCAATTATTTTAAAATGATTATTTCTCTCAGACCAAATATTGTGGCACAAGTGTAGGTCCCTTGTTGGTGCCACATTCAATTAAAAGGACACAGCTGAGGCACTCGGGGAGCCTGCAGTGTCCTGTCTGATCTCATCACTCAGCAGAGAGCAGCCTCGGGGGCTGGCCCTGCTGCCAGGTGGCCCAAGCGCCTTGCCCATCCCAGGGTGGCTGGGTGGGGTGGTCTCGGTGCCAGGGCAGCGTATGGCAGCGAGGGGTGGCTGTGGTGGGGCTGGCAGGTGGCCACAGTGTGGGGCTCGGCGCGGGTGTGGTTGGGGTAGCGGTGAGCTCTGATTGCCGCGACGGGCGCACAGATGTCATTTTCCACACTACTGGTCACAGCGTGTGACAGACACCCAGCGCTGTCGCACGGCAGGGCACAGCTTTAGGGACGGGGGCAACAGCCTGAGGACTCGTCTGAAATTGGTTCTTCTGCAGAAAACCATGTGTTGAGGGTGGTGCTCGTGTGGACATACAGGGAATGAACCATCTGACTTCTCTGCTTATTGTTTCTCATTTCTTGTCTTTGATTTGGTTGTTTAGTTTTGTTGGGTTTTTTGCCCCTGCCAGTTAGATTCCACTTATTCAAAAATCACCTCAGAAAGTGGCCATGTGAACCAAAATGCCTTCTGCTGATACACACAGTAAGCTAACACTGGTGAGCTGAGCTCTCTCCTGTGATTATTTTTTCATAGTGGGGTAGAAAATTTGAAAGCGAATGGTTAACATCGTGTCAAGTTAGAAGTGATTATCATGTCTTAGGTGGGGTGAACGTCACTGTTATTTTAAAAATTAGTTTGTCAACAAACTGAAATTAAGACTAGAAGTAGACATATGGGTAATTTTTAAAAAGTTTGTCGTAAGAAGTGAAAGGAGAGGAAAACACTTGATAGAGAACATTCAGAGAATCACAGAATTGTTGATAAGAAGTAGTTTCTTAATTTCTTAAGCTTTAAAGGGTTGAAGATTTGGTTTAGATGTGAATTTTTGGTTATATCTCAAGTTATTGGGTATGAGTCCCATGACATCTATTACCATTACATGGCAAATTCATTAGATTATCTCAGGAAAATCTTGCTTGGAAAGTTTTGGGCTTTTTTTCAAAACAGCAAAAAAGCCCCAAGTGTGAACAAAAGAACCAAACCAACCCAAACAAGAAAAACATCAAAAACTCCCTTAAATGTAAAAATAAAACAAAACCTCGCTGCTTTCTGAATTTAGCATAAAGAACAGACCATTTCCAGAATAAAGAGAGATGTGCTTTTTTTTTTTGGTAGGTGTTGATTTACAGTGATGTCTGTGGTTACTGTTTGAAAGGTAAAATGAACACATTGCACTTTATTAGTAGAGCTGACGACTGAGATTTAGATTGTATTTCAGATGTTTAATCTGTGTCAGTAACTTGCCAATATTAACACTGTTGGTAGAACTGATCATTGTGCCTATGAAATGTGCATATTTTGTTGTCTTTACCTCACTTTTGAATACTCTTAGCTTTGATTGTCATCCTATGAAGTTGATTCCTACAAAGGAAAACATTATGGAAGCATTTAAGAAACTATACAGTACCTGGAAAACCACATAAAATAAATGTCCATGAAGGGATAATTCTTCACTATTCAGCCAGTGTTCAGCCTAATTTATTGTGTTCATTTAAAATTGTTTTCAATTAAATGAACTTGCAATTTCCCATGTATGTGCAATGTACAGTTAGACCAGTGATACTTTTTTAGAGTAAACTCTTGTTGCAAAATTACATAAGATAAAGTTTGATGAGTTATTCTCCAAGAGAAAAAATCAGAAAATTCAGCTTGCTTTGATATACCTTTTTGTTTGAAGAGATTTTTTTTTTTAATGTTTCATAACATGAAAATGAAAGATATTTATTATTCATTAAAAAACCCAAACTTATAGGGACCAGGTTAGCCCTTGACCCCAGCAGTGCTGCAAAATGAAAAGCATCTTTGGCCACAGTGATTAAAAAGAAGGAATTCCAGGTTAGGATAAAAATGATTGTATGTTTGATCACTTTGTGTTTCGGAATCATTCTTGCTCTCTCTCTAGATATATTTTTGCTGTCTCCTACCTCTTACTGCAATTCAAATGAGGTATTGTTTTCTCTCAACCTGTAAAAATGAACAGGCCTGGAAGGAAGAATATGAAAACAAATTCTTCTTTGGGAAAAAAGACTAAATGTAGTTATAATGTGCTGAAGTCCTGTTTGAGGTTTAGGGAGTAGGCTTTGGACGAGTCTTTTGCACAGGAAAATATTTCACTGGAAGTGATGATGATACAGTCAAAATGAGCACTGAGTCAAAATGAGGGCTCTGATATAGTTGCCATTATGGTATTCTTTAAACAGGAAAAATAGTGTGTTTAATAATGTGACATTGCTCATATTGTATTCTTCCAAATTATCCAGTTCAAGAGCTGTTTAACACTACGTCGTTTGACAGGGATGATGCAGAGCATTTCTGATGTGAAATTGACAGTGCATTTAATTTAAGGACATATTACATTATGAATACCCTAAATTTCACAGTGTGGTGTTATCACTTACATGGAAACCACTGGCTGCTCTGCTTATTTCAATGAGGAGCAGAGAAAGCTCCCTCTTGGATAATGTGACTGCAAATATAGAAAAAGAGAAAGAGGAGGAAAATCCAAACCATCCCCAAACTCCAACATTCCTTTTCAGTGATCCTAATTCGAGAATGGACCTAAGCACACTTCATGTTTTAACTGATTGTGGTTATACTGGTAGCCTGTTATAGCTGCTTCACCAGTATTTGCTGAAATTATTCAAAAGTGCAAACCCAAATCCCAGAGTCAACCCTCCTTGACTTGTCCTTGAGACTGTGGAATCTGAAGCTCTGTGACTTACTTCCCTTCCTCTTTGTAGGACTGCATCATTTGGGAGAAAACCAGGGGTGGCCAAAATGCATCTTAGGACCAAAAAGTCCAGTCTTAAGTGATATTGAATCTTTGCAACTTCCAGCAGAACCTGCAGTGCCTTCTCCAGTGTATTCACCATTTTACAGCATCAGGCAGCAAATGTGGGTACGTTTGCTGCTGTCTATGATGAGAACTTGTCCTTATGTGAAAGGCACAAGGCTGCAGACTCTGTCTGCCTGCCTTCTGTAAAGAAATCCCTGTACTGGTCAGCAGTCAAATAAAGAACAAATGGCAGGCTTTCAAATAGTGAAGTAATAAGAACCTAAATAATACAAGGGAGTGCAATACAGACACTTTTTTATCTCTCTGGGAAATGTCAAAATGCTAGTTTTACTCTTTCAGTGGTAAAAGCATTGAAGAAAATTTCAGCATCAGTTTTGTCTCTATTCTTTACAAACTCAAGTGCTTCTCTCCACCTTCTGACTCAACATTCATCCATCCACCTACACATGGTTCCCATGAATCCACCTCTCCTGTTTACACATCATTCAGTGCTCTATTTTAACCCATCACACAGCTAATAAGAAAAGTATTGAAAAAAACCACATGTAGAGCAGAGTCATTTTAGATATCCCACACTACCTTATGTGAATTTTTCATGCATTTTCAAAGTTTTCTTCTCAGCTCTCAAGATGAGTTATATGGGTTTGTAATACTCCCTGCTGTAGGGATGAAAACACTGTAGGTGGGGGAGTGGTAGGTGAGAAGCTCCACTTAGTAATCTGTGTTGTTGTCTTAGATTGAAGACAAATTCCATAAGAGATCTTGATGCTCTTTTTCTATATGAGAGTTGAATGTAGCACAGTGTAATGCACAGCCTGTATTGCAATGATACTGTATTCCAGCACTGAAATGCCAAGAAGTTTCTTCATACCAGTTTAACACATGGAAGAATTGAGAAATATAAAATTACAGTGGCATTACCTCTTAGGAGATAAGTAATAGCTCCACCACAAAGAAAATTAATATGTAATGTAAAAAAATGGTGTGTAGTAGTCAGATGCAAAAAGGAGAATTTTGGCTTTTTTATTTTATTCTTTTTTTCTGGAGAAAATAGTTTTTTAAATAGTGTGACTATTGTAAAAACTCACCATAGAGGTTGGTAGAATTTGATACCACACAGAAGGGGAGAGTATGCAAAGTGCATTATCTACTGCAACATACATTACTAGCACATACTAGAACAGACTGGAAAATGGAAAAATGGTGTTCTGACAGTTTCATGTCCAGAAACATGGAATGAAGTATTTGGCCCCTTGCTATCTTGTCTGAGGGAACAAGACATTCCAGGCACAAAACTTAGTACTTTCAGTTGCTGTATGATAGATAACCCATAGTCCTTCTCCTTATGTGGGCAAACACAGAGATGCCAATCCCTGAAGCAATGTAGCCATGCACAGCCCTGAGCAAAACACTGCAGGTAGCAAAGTGAGTACAAAGTACCACAGGCAAATTACTGTCAGCTCAGCAAATAGATACAATACTGTATCTATTCAAGACATAAATATTCAGGAAGTGGCAGAAATTATCAATATGGATGACTGGAAAACTATAGGAGGAAATGAAGACCAGGAGAAATGCAGTCAAGATGTTTACATTTTTTTTAATGTTTTGACAAAAACATTCCACTGGGAGCTAACATCTCATTTCCAAGAAATCCCTTGGGATATATCAGAATTAGCTCTGAAAAAGAAGGTATAGGAGGCAAAAGAAAAAATACAAGGAAGTTATCAGAAAATTGAGATCAAAAGTGGAAGAAAAATTACATGGGATGTAAATATGAATAATAAATGGCTACACAAATGTAAATTATATGAAGCAAGAGGTTGATGAGAGAGACTGCAGGCATTGTGGGGCCATAAGAAAACTTTTCCCAGAAGATGTGATATTTATATGAAACAATGATGTCTTAGAGTCAATATTCACTAGGCTGATTGGCAACGAGGCTTGGAGGCTTTGTGGTTTGAATCATAGAAATTATTTTATTTTTGTCATGATCTGGATGTCTTATCCTTGGAGATGCTCAAGGCCATGCTGGATGGGGCCCTGAGCAGCCTGGTCTGGTCAAAGTCATTCCTGGCTATGGCAGGGTGGTTGGAATTCCATGATCTTTAAGGTCCTTTCCAACCCAAATTATTCTGTGACTATGATTTTACGTGGCTTGCTAGGTAGCTGGGAAAATAACTTTGAACATGTAACAGCTTTGCATGTTCAGGTATCAATTGATGAAAACAGAACATCATGAAACTTACTGAAAGGCTTTTGTCTTCATCTTGCTTCTAAGTAGAAATAATAATGAGCAGAACTCCAGTTCTGGAAAACTGAGGAGGATTTAAAAAGGAGTTTTAAAGGATTTTTTTTGAGGATTTACTTCAGGAGGATTTAAAAGCCTGGCGGAGAACAGTGTAAGAGTATTATAATTTGAATTCAAATGCATAATTTAGGACACATTGGGTTTTGTTTTGGCTTTTTTTTTGTTAATTTTAAGAACAGTTTTGGAGCCTGGCTTGAGGAATACTAGTTCTGTGGAGTACTGGCTTTGAAAATAAAGAGAGATTTTATCCAGTTGTGGGATCAAAGCTTTCAGTACTTGCAATGTTTCTTCTACAGCTATAGTAGCCCAGGACTACAGATGTCTTCCTATTAATCCTATAGGATAGATAAAACTTCAGTAAATCTTCTGGAAATGTCAGCTGGATCTCAAGATATGAGAGTAGAAAACAGATAAAAATGTAGAATTGAGATGAGTTTTAAATGTGATCCAAGTCTACAAACCTTGGATCAGGATACAGGAAGCTGAAGGTAGAAACTTATTTCAGCACTGACATTTACTAAATTTTAGATTTATGTTCCACAAGTACAATATCCAGAAGATAAATAGACTTGCTGGTTATACAGCATTAAAGTAAATGAAGCTGCATTATTAAAGTACCTTAATATAGATACAGAAGTCAACTTCTAGGCAAATGTAGTAACAGTCTTCTGTAGTGTGTGGTTTAATCAAAATATGCTCACTTGGTCCTAACAGTTTTCTCTTTAATCCCTGAAGCTTTGACCCTCCTGTGTGACACACAGCTGATTTGCTATGGAATCTGAACTCTTGAAAACCTTAGAGAGATATTGGCCGAGCAGGTAATTTAACTGCCAGCAGTGTAACATAGTGTGCACCTGCTGAGAGTAATAGATTGATTATCTGATAATTCAAGATAAATAAGGTTTCTTTTAGCTTAAATGGTGATACCAGAGTTTAAAGAGAAAGTGGAGGTTTTTTTCTATTTATTTTCTTTGGAGTGTGTGTGTGTGTTTATGCATGGGAATAGAAAAAGGGAGATTCCACAAGTCTTAATCAGTTATCAGTTGTGAATGCACCACGATGCAAATCTTTTCGCTGAAAAAGTACTACAGGATAAATGAGAAAATGGGATATGTGCACATGTAACCTTTGAATTAGGAAAGATTCAAGCCACTAATTAAAATAAAGTTGGGGAAAAGCTGGACAAATACAGGGAGTCAGTGCAAGTTAATGAAAGGAAGGTCATGCTTCACATATCCAATTAACTTCTCCAAGAAGGAGAGATGGTCAATGGGACTTGACAGGGGTAAAGAAAAAGATATAAAGTATTGTGGCTTCAGGAAGGCTTTGTGATGCAGTACCACCGAAAAGGCAAGTGCATTTCATTAGCCAGTACGGGATTGATGGTGGAATTAGTCATTGGATAGAAAAGGGCTTGGAGCTTGGATCATGATGAGCAGCAAAGTGCTGTTCACTGGTTAACAAGAAGTGATGAATGAACCACTGCAGAACTGGTGCCCAGACTGGGTCAGCTTTCGGCACGAGGGACAACTGTAAGCAGAGCACACAGTGAAACATTAACACTCGTAGTAAACAATAATCTTGGCCTAGACAATTCTCATCAGTGTGCTAAAGAGACCTGGCTAGAGCTTAGTTAAAAGGTAGTTTCCTTTGTTAACAGGTTAAATTATAACCTAATGGAAGTTTTACGTTAAAAAACAAGAGAAAAAGAAAAATTATTTTATTTAAATTACTTCAAGCTACAAGTCCTGCTGCATCTGAAAGTTGTGTTGAAGGAAGGTAACAGAATTGCTGGAATGTTTAAGGCTTTCAGGCCCAATGCACAATAGGTGTTAATGATGATATACCTTGAAATACTAAGAGCAGATTTAAAAGGTTTCACAGCACATGGATTCCTGAGCTCCAGGAAATACTGCAAAACTGAAAAACATGAAGTGTGAAACTGGGTCATTGCTTTATTTTGGGATTCCCTCAGGGTGTGTGGAGGCACAGCATTTATGCTTGTCGGACACTGGTTTGCACTCTTGGGAAGGTATGAGGTGTTTCTGTCTGCATGGGTTAGTGCTGGACCCCATGTTTGAGAAAAATAGAGAATATTGAAAAATAGAGGATACTGAATATGGTGCAGAGTAGTATTCCTCTAAAAGATTGCATGTGTTGTCAGCTATGATGCATTGGAAAATCTGTGTGCAACAAGGTGTTTGTGCTGGGTGCTGATGTTCAACCTGCTGGCTTTCTTTACCCGTGCTGTAGCTTTCTGCCGAAGATGTATCTTGGGCAGGCAACAAGTCCAAGGGTTTTATCTCTTTGCCCTGTTGTGATATTGATATTACACTACGAGCAACACATGCAAATTAGGGATGAGATTTTTCTAAGCATTTGCAATTGATTTAAATCTACTCCTTGCCAAAAGTCAATGCTAAAATTCTCTTTGGCTTCAAAGGGACAAAAGGAGTCTGTGCTTCATACTTCTAAAAATTCAGCATTAATGCCTTTTTTCTTGCCTTTGGCCACATATATAGATGCAAAATCTGTTGATTGATTTCAGTGATAGTTATGCATAGGTAATCAAGGGCAAAATTGGCTACAAAACCTGTAGAAGTAAGAGAGACCATGGGTGTGCGGGAATTAGAAACCTTAGTCTGATGTCCTCCTTTTAATAAAAACACCAATATTATACAGCTTCCAACAATGTTAACTGCACAGACTGAGGTGTATACAGATGTACACATCAGACAGCTGCACACCACAGCTCCTTTCACCACCCTATGGGAATGGAGAAGACAATTAAAAAAAAGATGTATAGTTTGTGAGTTGAGGTGTAAGACAATGTAATAGTAGAGAAGAGAAAGGGAAATAAAGAATAATAACAAGAAAAAAAACAACTATAAAAGGATTACAAAAAAAGTGATACACAATGCAATTTTCATAACCCACCAACAGATGTCCAGCCAGTTCCTGAGCAGTTTCCCTCAGGCATCTTTCTCCCTGCTTTATATACTGAGCAAGGCCTGATATGGATTCTTTTGATCAGTTTGGCTCAGTAACCCAGGCTGTGTCTCCTCCCAGCATCTTGTGCCCTCCCTCTCACTATGCTCTGGCAGGACAGCATGAGAAGCTGAAGAGTCCTTAATCACTGCTTAGCAACAACCACAACATCAGTGTGTTACAAACCTCATTGTCTCTCATCCCAAATCCAAACCACAACTCTATACCACTATCAGGAAGAATATCAAATTTATCCCAGCTGAAACCAGGAAACAGGATGATATTTCTGCACTCTGTGCTGTTGTGAAAACTGCACTCCTAAATGAAACTCTTCAGCCTAATAAAGTTTTTCTCTTCCTTTTTGCAGAGTAATAACATTCCAGTGAATTGTGCTTGGCTTGGCTGGAGGGTTGGCACATTAGTATTGATCTTTGGCTAGCCAGATAAGCCTGTTTTGAGGCTTTGCAAAGTACTTAGGATGATTATCTGTTCTACTGTGGTGTAAGCTGCCCTTCAGTATAACCTCTCATTTTGAGAAACTTCTGTTGTGTCTTAATTGACTTGTGCTCTGGAGCTTTGAGAAAATAAAAGAAAACATTCTCTTTAGAAAAAGTATCATGTCCTGTCATAGCTTGGTTGCAGAATTTCCAGATGTAGTGAAGTCCAACAAGATCCTGTTACCAGCAGGAATCTCACAGTGCCTGAAAGCAAAACTAAAAGCTCTTTAATTGAATCCTACAGAGACCAGCAGCTTCTGCTTCTCAGTTCAGTGACAACATCTTGTTTCTTAAGTGATATTTTTCCATTCAGTAATCAAGTAATTATTAGGCTAGTTGTTATGTCTCTGATTGTCCCATTTCCCCCCTTGTTCCTGAGTGCTCCGTTTTATCATTCGGATCGGTGCTGGTGGTTGGTGTGCAGTGGCTGCTGCTGCATGCCCAGCTTGGATAGCTGCAGGCGCTGGAGTTCCGAATTCCTACTGGGCTGGCTATTTCTCCCATCTGTGCCTCCTTGCCTTGTGTTCACAGCTAGTTCTCTAGCAAGATCTAAATCATGTCCCAAACCCTGAATATTCGACTTGGTCTCCATTTTAGAAAGCAATGTTTCATGCTTACAGCGCTCAGGAACACAAAAATTAACACCTGGAGTAAAATTATAAACATTATTAGTCTGTTCACTTGGACACTCAGAGATGCTTTTATTCAAATCCTGAATCATCTTTAGAGTGTCTGTAAATATTGCCTAAGAGCTTGATTATAAGAGGCAAGCACCAAATGTTGTTAGAACTATTTTATCCATACTAGTCCATGCAACCCCCCAAAACTGTTAACTGTTCAGAAATTGGTCTGACTGTAGGACTAGAATCATTAGGTTTTTGTTGTATAAAGTTACAAGCATCAGCTGGACTACAAAATCTTGCATGGCGTTGATGGTTGTTTTAGCATAAATTATATTTTGGCCAGAGAAATTAATTTACAATAAATACTGTTTTGTCTAGAGTAATTTTGATGTTAAAACCCACCAATATGAAATGTTTATTTCAGAAACAGATTTCAATCCCCAGTTGCAGTACCCTATAGCAAAGATGGCTTCTGCCTTCTGTGGTCATAATTGGCTGCAAGTAAATTTAAATAAGAAAATAAAATTCTCAGGACTGGAATGTCTTTTGCTTTAGGTACAACATGTTAAGTGAGCAAAACTAAACATAACTTCACAACTATTAACATTAAAAATACCTTATATGGATGGTTCTCCCCTCCCCATGCATACTAATGATTTTAAAATTAATTAGGGAAGAATCAAAATGCCCCAAATAAATGCTTCTGCCTCAGGTTAGACTGATACAGTGTGAGACCTGAAAAATCTCAGAATGCTCTATCTATCAAAACCACAATTATTTAATTTAAAGGGAATATGAAGGTATTTAAACTAATTTTGGAGAAAAAGTATACTGAATTGCATAAGAGTCATAAGACTGTATTTTTAACAGCAAGGAAATTAGGATAACTGATTGAGTTCTTCACTTGCCCACATAGGCAAGAATGAGTTGGCTTCCCAGACTGTGGGTTTTGAAGATAACCAGAGCACTGCATTAAACTCCGAAAGAAATCCTGTTCAAGTGAAAAAAAAAAGAAATGCACAGGCAAGGACCTACTTTCCTGTGCCTGGTGAATTGTCTCAAGGTTGAATTCTAAATCTGCTTTGTAATCCTTGATTAGATTTGGGATCCTTAAATATTTAGTAAAAAATATTTGAATTAGTGCATTTCTAAAATAAGTTTTTCCAGAAGCAATTTGCTATCAGAATCCAGTAAAATCCAAGTGTACCATTAGACTTCCAGAATAGTTTTGGGAGAGGGCAGTGGTGTAACCTTGGTGAGGATTTCTTAAAGTTTTCACTGGGGAATGGAGTTAAAGCTCAGATTTTTGGTGGAACAATTTCAACTGGCTAACTTTTACTTTGGAATGGCATTTTTAGGTCCAAGATTAATTTTTTTCAGTCAAACACACGCCTCCCCCCCCACCTCTCTGAATTTTTCCAGTTGATAACAGGATTATATTTTTGAGTAAAATACGTACTGTTCCTGGGCAGAAAGGAATAATGAATGCGAATATGTATCCTATAGGCAAGTCAAGTGTCTTACATCTGAAGCTGGAGGGGGTTACAGAACCTCCCTTACAGAAGGATGTGTGGGCTTTTGTTTTGATTTGCTTTCTCAAAAACTTCAAAGTGTCCTACATTCTTTCAGAAATCTCTAGCTGAATTGTTTCCTGTATAGCAGAGGAAAAGATGTCAGCAGATGAATTAAGTATCTAAGGCCTTTAAGATAAATATCAGCTGGAGACAGGAGATGAGAAATTAGACATTTTTTTCTAGCAATTTAATGGTCTTAGTACAAATTTATGTATATGGGAATAGCAATTTGTGGCTTTGTGAATAATGGAAATCTGATTGCGTGGATATCTTGTGTATTTGTCATTAATTAATTGTCTGGCCCAAATCTTCTGTCAGGATGGCTTTTGCATCTTCTGGAAATTTCCAGTGGTTGGCACATAGTCTTAGAGAAGACTAGAACTTAGATGGGGCATGAAAGTACAAATAAAAATGTACATGCTACTTTATATTTTAAGTAATTTGTTAGAGTAAAGAAAGATGATAAATTAATTAGCGCTTCTGATTTTTGCTGACTGTACTATCCGTAATGACTATTCTTGTCATCAGGGATATTGCTGAAGATTCCTAATAATAGCTTTTGTAATATATATTTTGCTATAGACATATCTTTTATTCCTCTCTTCCCTTCCTTTCTTCCTTTAGCTAAGGATGGATGGGATACATTGGGTCAGGCAAGACATCTACTGAGGTATCTGACCTTGTGTGCCATGACTCTGGTTTGAATTTTCTCTGGGCTAGAGCCAGCCAGGCTGCTCTTTGTCTACAGCACTGCCCCTTAGCATCTGCCCATTTGCTGGGAGAAATATGTGGTTTGTGTTTTGGATCAACTCAACTCCTCCAGAGGAGGAGTGCTAATAATAAATGAAATTAATAGGGCCAAAAAGAAAGAAAACTTAAAATCCCCAACATCCTGTACTGCAGAGAAGAACTTTTCCATTAGCATAAAGTTGGATGTTCTGAAGCCCTTTGAATTGGACATTGGTTAATTTGTTTATTTTCTGTTACTGGTTGGAGAACAAAAGCTATGTGGCTACAATTTAGGACGTTCTCAGTAGTAATTTTTTCACAGGATGCTGGAATGGTCACTGTGTTACTGAGTATCAGGGCCTGTGAATGAAAGCTTATTAACATGGTAAAAATCTATATCAGGTTATTCTTTTATGCAACAGAATTGCCACTCCTGTGTCCATATTCTAGGAGCCTTCTGAAAACAGTTCCATTCTAAATCATCTGTTTCACTCCCTCAGATTGATATCCTTGCCCTCTTTATAGAGAGGATCTAAAGAGTGTTAACATCTTGGTTTATTCTACCTCTCATTATATTAGTAGTTATCCTTCTGTACCATTGACTACCAGTAAGAAAAAACACACTGTTTTTTTAGAGTTTCTGTGCATATCCCAGCCTGTGTCTGTGTTCACGTTTTTTCCTTTTCAGGAGCAGTCTCTGCTTGCTGTACATCTGTTGCAAAACAAAAGATGACAAAGTGGTTTATAGTTCAGTTTGATTTATAGATAAAGGCTTAAATGGTAACATGGTAAAACAGACAAAACCTGCAAGAAAACCTGGCAGATGAGATGCATTAAATGAAAGAATGGCTATAAACAGCTCAGATGACATGTGTGTGTACCAGCGTTGTCATCAGCATGCATGAATTTCACTGCAGAGGCTGCTATAATAAGATGTGTGCAAAGCTGATGACTTGAAGAATATTTCTTCCTCCTTTTTTCCCCTCCAACTGAGGAGACATTTGCCAGGAGCCTATGAAGTAAAATCTCTGTATGAAATCATAAGAATTTGTTTCTTTTCATGTCTGTATGATACAAGCAGGAATATGACAAGGCACACACACACACAGAGCTCCTTAAGAAGACAGTCTGTCTTTGGTGCTCAATGTTGTGTGTATGAGACAGAGGTTTGGTGAGAGGCCCTGTTTTGTTCTCTGTTTAAACTTCTCTTTGATATTGTGAACCACTGATCGAGACAGGCACTTCCAGCTCTCCCATCACACTGGAAGATGTGGAATCTTTTCCTATGACACAGCAGGGAAAGCTCACATGGAGCAGTACCCCAGTACTCTGTGAAGTGCTGTCTCTGGGCATTAGATGAGCAGTGAGTCTCAGCTGACAGGGTTAGAAAGGCTATTGAAAGATGTCAGAGTGCAATTCAGGTACTGTAAAGCTGCTGCTACATTCCATCAAAGCCCTTGCTTCTCCATTCTGGACAAGTCTGCTTTCCTCAGCCTTTCCTTACACCTGGAATCATCTCACCGGTATTCTACTGAACATGTTCCAGTTCTAAGTTCTCTGTCTTCTGGAAATCTGGTGAAATGTCCACAACAGGGAGTGTTCTCCTATGTGCAGTTGGGTGGGTTAGCTGCACAGATCTGACCTCAAGTGGTCATCATTTAAATAAAGCTACGCCAGGTCTTCACAACTCCTTCATTTTTGCACGTGCGTTGTGTTGGTATAACTTCAGGTGAGACTGACACTGGTGTATACTCTAGGGAAAAAGCAAGTGCTCCATTTGATCCAGAAACTTTACAAATACTAACTGAGTACTGATTTCCCTGCACCCTTATAAAACAGGTACTACCTTCCCTTTATAGATGAAGAAACTGAAGGCAGATAAATGATAAATAAGTATCTGCAGAGGCAGTGTGAATCAGAGCTGGAGTAAGAGCTTGGCCATTCAGTAACCCTACTTATAGACTTCTTTCTCTTAAAAGTTAGTTATGTATTTACAACAGTCTTAATTGCTGAAGCTTAACTCTACAGTAGAATTCCCTGTCTAAAGAACCAGGGGGTGCAGAGGTGTCTTGTATCCATAATTCTGGTACTTGGAATTTTTTGAATTTGTTTGGCTTTACTACATTGTCAGTAAATCCTGTAGGCATGCAGTTTCCTAGCCATTTGCTCCTGTTCTCATGGTGACAAGCAGCTCTGTGCTTATATCTGAAGGGTCTCAAAACCTAGTTTTTCTTTTTACTTCATCATCCATAGTGTAGTCTGGGAGATATTATCTAGCTGTGCCTGTCAGGAAGTATACTTGTATGTTGAGGAGTATGGGCTATCTAACCACTGGGATAGCTGCTTCCTCTTGGAGCACAGCTAGGGCACTCATTTAGGATGTGAAAGACTGACTATAAAAGTATTGGTCACCCAGTCTTAGAGAGGTGGTTTGAACCAAGCTTTCCCAATCATAAGAGAATCCTAGCTCCTAAAATAAAAGGAATTTTTGGGAAAGATTTTCTTTATTTTTTCTGGAGAAGCATTTTCACTGTGTATGAGATCTCAAAAAGGCAAATATTGTTAATATCTGCAAAAATGGATGGCAAAAATAACCTAGAGAATCATCGGTAATTCAGGCACTCCTGAGTGTGCTGGTGCTTTTTTCTGCCAAGCTGACTCTGCAATGCATGGCACAGGTCCAGCAAAAATTTTTAGCTTCATCTGTAGCCAGATCTGGCCTTACTCTGTGTAGAATTTCTCTGCTTCATCCTGTGTATGATGATGATCTGTTTTCTGGAAGGCAATGCAAACATACTTGAGCTGCCTCTGTCATGCTTTGAGTGAGTGCAGAGCTCTGACTGACTTGGGTCAATGCCTGCCAGAAGTTCAGCCACGTCTGTAGGAGCTGATAAATCTGCAGATCTGGGCTGGCTCTGGTGGAGCAGTGCCTGGCCTCTGCCTTCATCACCTGCTTAATAACCTGGAGGGAGAGGCCTCAGTAAAGGTCAGTTTCCTGTATAATATTTAGGCCAGAGGGAAAGAGAGGGAATCACCCCACATTGCTGCTGTTTAGAGCACTCATCTGAAAGAAAAGAGGATCTCTCCTTTCCAATGAGTGTAGAAGTATTCCCTACAAGGATGTGTAGGAAGAGTGACTAGCCTTTTTTTCCTTCAGGAAATCACCTTTGGTCCAAAGGGCTGAACTCTGCAAGCAGGCACATGGCTGGGAATTTCTCATGGAAGTCAACCTAAAATCTGGACAAGACATCATCCCTCTCCTTAGCACTTTTTAGTGCTGGTTACGATTCGCCAAATACCTGAATCCTAATCTCAGATATTTCTCCTTTTCCCCACTCCTTCTCCTGTGTGTTGTAATAAGTAGCCTTAGGATGTAGCATCTAAAGCCATCATAATCTTTGCCATTGTACTGCCTGTTTCTTATGTAGTTCATAAAGTTTCACTGAAGCAAAGTTTGTTTACCGTACTTGTGAGGCCTCATCAAATTTGGTCATTTCTTCTGTGAGGTTCTGAGCAGAGCATCTAAAAATGACAAAGTGCAGGAAATCCTCTTTTTATGCAGTCTAGCAAAACAAGGGGAAAACGGCCCATGGTTTGATAGAAATTTCCTTGTTTACCATTGCAAAACCATCTCTGTGGTGAGAAAGCTTCTGTTTCATCTGCCCATGTTTTCCTCTATTGTTGGGGAGGATGAAACAGAAAAACCTTATAAATATGACTGCTTATTCGTAGAGAGTATGAAACATATTAGTGAAATAGAGTTGAAGGCAAGTTTCGATGTCTAAGATGCCAAGCTTTAGTTACTGTACAACTGGAAAACAATGGTATAGTCAGCTGAAAGAAAATCCCCCTTGATGAAACAATGCCCTTCTCCTCACCGAAAGTCCAAGGGTCAGAGCAGACCCTGCTAGCTCGGCAGGAGGGGTCCAAAGAGCAGTTTTTAGAGTTTAAAATGTAACACTGTATGGTAATGTAGTGATTTTTATAGGCTGTATGTAAATGCTATAAGATTTGTATCTTGTACTAGGTTGGTTGGTGTAAATTAGAATATTCAGTATAGAAGAAGATTTAATGTATATTGTAACAGGAATTTCGCTCTCTTGCTCCTTCTCTTCTTCACTTCTCACTCTCTCGGACCTGCTCCAAGCTGTGGCTGGCAGCTCGAAGCAGGGCCCTTTCACCCACTCCCTATACAATAAACTGCATGCTTCAAAACTAAGCTTGACTCCAGACATCCCTTGTCTCCGTCCATCAGGATTGACCCGTTATTCCCACACTCGATAGCTGATTTTTTAAAAAATTTTTCATTTTTTTTTTTTGTAGATGTGGCAGGTATATGTTCCAAACAGGATTCAAGTCCTAGTGTGCCCTGTGTTACAAAATAGTATGAGAAAGTCTTTCATCTAAACAACTTCGTTTAGGAGACAAGGCAGACACGTGGTGAATGAAAGGAAATGAGTCCCCCACCCTCTCCTCTTGCAGGCACACTATTTATAGAGAGATGGAGGTTATTTGAAGTGAATGCCCTCACTGGGAGTTTTGGCCCTGGTATATCAGCTGAGATATTGTGTTCCTGTATCTCTGAATTGATCATGCAATGCTAGAAATAGAAGCAGTGGTACTGATGGCAACTCTCGTGCTGGAGTGTTAAGGGAGAATATTTGAAGTGAGTATAATATTTTATATTTAAAGGGAAGAGTAAATATGAAAATTCTTTCTTTTTAGTGTTCTACAAGTTTCAGCAGAGAGAGGAAATTTAATTGCATCTCTAGTCTTTGGTAGTTTTCCCTTAATGGCACATTTCATTGTATTTCTCAGAATTACCACAAAAAGAAACTTCTATTATTTGAAAATATCTTTATTATCTGTTATTATCTGTTATCTAGCATACAGAGTGCTTTCTAAGAGTAGGTAGAAAATGTGACTCTTGAACACATTAAGAGAAGAGACAGGAAAAATAGAGGTGTTATTCAGCATTTTTAAGGAGATAGTGTACTATTCTTTTTTCCTTTTCTGTGTGAAGCATGCTAATAGTCTTAAACAGAGTGAAGAACTGTTTTCTAGTTCCACTATGGATCCTTTGGAGTACTTTTTGGGGGGTTGTTGGTTATTTTGGTTTTCAATTAGTTGATGCTATTTCTGCAGAGCAAGTATTGTTTCTTTAGTATGAGTGCTCAGGACTGCTGCCTCACAAACTAACAGCAATTCACACATGAAAATGTGCTAAAACTACCCTCAGCAGCAACCACCAGCGGAAAGAGAAGATTTGGACAGAACACAACAGCTCTTCCAGTGTTGGAAAATGGAAAATAACTGTCTCAAAGATTCTTTTGTCCTCATCTTCACCCAGTAGACTTCTATGACTGTCCTCTGACCACAGGGATTAGAGGATAGATTGGAAAGGGCCTCAGAAGATCTCCAATGTAACCTCAGGGTCAGCTGAGGAGTCAGTCCAGGTGGCTCACAGATTGATTCTTCTGGGTTCTGAAAGCCCACAAGGATTAGTACAACCTGCCCGGGAGTCTGTGCCGCTGCTTGAGCGTTCTCACAAAGAAAATGTTTCCTTTCTAATCAGTCCAAATCTGTCTATGCTCAGCTCAAATACCATTGCCCAGTGTGATGCACTTAGGCATGACAAATAGTTTTGGTGGCAGAGAAGCTGGGAATTCACTAGCCTACTATGTCATTTCCCTTTTTCCTTTTTTCCCCTTTCTCCTTTTCATTTTTTCCATTCTGCCTTTCCCTTTCTGCCTTTCCCTTTCGTTTCCCTTTCCTAAAATGGGAGTAACAAACCCATTGGTCTCAGTAAAAGGTAACTAAAAACCTCCCAGATAGGCAGCAGGAAAAGCACCAGCTTTAGCCAGAGTTTGACTCTCTGTCTAAAGCTACACAGTGAATTGGGGTCGGTCAGTGAGATAATTTGGCAGATTTAGGGGAATGAGGAAGGAGGAGGACAATAAAGTGGGATGTGTATAAAGCTCTCTTGTGTTACTTGGAAAACAAAGTCAATGGAGTACTAATAAGTGTCTGTGGTTATTGCATATTGTCTGTCAGATATACCATCACTGTACTTTGCATATACTTTCAGCAATTGCAACCTGCAAAGGACGGTATTGCTTATATGTCCCTTCTCTTGCAGGACCATCCTGATGACAATTAGCAGCCATCAGGCAAAGTACTACAAAGCAATGATAACCTCATTCTAAGGAAATCTCTGTTAATTTCCATGAGTAACTTGTTAAGCAAGTGATTGGAGTCGCCTTTCTCAAAGATGAGAAATTTTAAAAGTGCATTAATTTGGCAAGAGCACAGTACAGTTGTGCAACATGGGCAGGACTATAAGAAAACATTAAATTAAGGCAATGACAAAAAAAATCCATTTATTTCAGTTAGGTTTTGAGAAAATTTTAAGAATTGGTATTTTTGTGTTTCAAATCTGTATAACTTATGAATCTCAGTGTTGGAAAATATTTTTACAGCCAAGAACTGATTCTCTAATGGTTTGAAGATGACCTAATATAAAGGAAAAGATGGGACTAATATCAACATAACTGATCTGTCCCTCTACTGGCAGATACACTTATTTGCATTTATATATTACAAATATCTGTTTAATGGAACACTGCAAGGTGATTATTATGAACTCTCCAGTGTTACTGATAGCTATGAAACATGCTTATGAGTATTTAATTTCCTATGCTGTGACTTTTCCTAGAGAAATCAACAAATCTAATCCAAGCATGTAGAGTTAGGCTCATGAATGAGCCTTTTCTGAATCAGGGCCTGTAAGGTGACAGTGAAGCATGGCCAGCTCCAGATCTAGGAGCTTTGGAGTCTCCTAGTGCTGAACCTCCACTTCATTTTTTTTTTTTTTTTATTTTTTTTTTTTTTTTTTGTA
>VWYN01027532.1:64256-91123 GCA_013400075.1 Hippolais icterina | reverse complement strand
TTTTTTTTTTTTTTTTTTTGGTTTCTTGAGGCTGGTGAGACGTTGGAACAGATTGTTCAGTTGATGCCCCCTGCCTGGGAGTGTTCAAGACAAGGCTGGATGGGGCCCTGAGCAACGTGGTCTTGTGGAAGGTGTCCCTGCCCATGGCAGGGGGGGCTTGGAACCAGATGATCTTTAAGATCTCTTCCAATACGAACCGTTCTATGATTCTAAAAAGTGTCTTGTTCCCAACAAGTAACTGCATTTTATGGCCTATTTTCTTCTATCATAAATGTTATAATGACTCACTGTGCCAAGAGTGTAAAGGTATGTGACTTCTATGATACCTATTTCCAGTGCAACAGGAGGAGAGAGGGGGATTCTCTCCAGCTTGGGTAGCACTGGCTTCATACAAGCCAAATATTTGACATCTCAGAAAGTTTTCGCCAATTAATTCCTCTTTTCCATCTGACTCATAGTTTAGAATTAGAGACAGTAAACAGGTGGCCGTGTTTATAATGGAGAAAAATTCTTTGCACATTGGCAGTATTTCTGCATTTAAAGTGTGTACTGTATTTATTGTTAATACTAAAATGCTTCCATAGAAAAACAGTGCTGTTTTATGGCTGCCTGTTCATTTAAAGTATGCTCTAATATGGTAGGTGTAGAATAGAATAAAGCTATAGTAGAATAAAGTGATATCCTTGGTCACTGAGCTTTAAAATATTTCTTTTTCTCTTGGTTTTTTCTGTGTGAAGGATTGAGTCTGTTATAGTGTGTTGAGGATTTACAGACAGAAGTGCAACACTCATGTTCAAACTGTAAATTATAATTTCCTAGCTCCAAATTTTCATTGATATTTTTGTTTCAGATTGCAGGGTGCAAGATAGAATTGTGGGGTTTTTTTTTCTTTTTTTGCTATTTAAGATAATTCAACCTTGTTGCACTTTGCTGGCTTTGACTACATATTACATAGGCATCCAGCAGGGCAGCTTAAGCACTCCTGAAGCCAAAATTCCACCTGTGAGGAGATAATAGAGAGTACAGAAACATGAGTTAGAATGCTTCAATCTGTTTCCCCTGTCTGCATGAGACTGGGTAAAGTCCCTTATAGGGTAAAACCAGTTCAGATATTAGTTCTCCAGTAAAGAGAAAAAGAAAAGAGCAAAATATCTTTGAGAGATCAGGCATACTGAATCAACCCCATTTTAGATCCTTGTGCTGGGAGAAGAAGATGTGTCCAGTGAAGAGACAAAAGGAAACATAAGAAAGTGATGATGAAGGCTGGGCAATTATCTGCATTTTTTTTTCATAAACAAGGTGTTACAAAATTAACCTGACAAAGAGCTGTAGGACAGAAGAAAAACTTTTTGCAAGTGAGGCAGTGGGAAAAAACAAAGATGTGGAGACCTCAGGGAGAGACTTCTATGGAAGCAAGAGTCTCCTATAATCAGCTTTCCTTCACTTCTGAAGAGTGGAGACTGTTCAGCATCCTTGTTCGATGTACCCAAGAACACCTTGTCCATGGCTTTTTAGTACCTTCAAATTCAATATTCATTGTAAATGATAGCTACCTTTGTGCTTAATTGATATGTGCTACCAAGACGTCTTCCAACATGAAGGCATAATCTGGATGCATCACTGTGTGGTCATTTCTTAAGGAATTTTTCAGCTTGTCTCACTTGAAAGTCTCTTAACAGGAAGTTGTTCCCTTGTTTTTAGCTACTTTTTTGTTGTTGTTGTTGCTGATTTTCAGCCTTTCTTACTTGTTCCTCTAAGATGTAATTATTCTGTTTCTTTCTTTAAATAATTTGAAACATTTAAAAACTCTTGGCCACTTCTCATACGCAAGTTTGGGGCTGTCTTGTTGCATCTCTGCAAAATAATATTTAGTGCTTGGAAGTGAGAGTGACATGAACATATCTGTGACATGGAATCTGCAACATTTGAGTCTAAAACAGCAATGTTGTTATTAATGGGCTATATTATGATATAGATGCTCTTAAATCCAGAGCATGAAATAAATAGGACATCCTTCTCCCATTCCAATTCCTTATTACTCTTTGACCACATAGTGGTTCACTGTGTTTCAGCTTGGCACAGAGATGCAGTCCATGTTTGGATTGTTCATTAGCTGAAAGAAACATGAATATTCATTGTTTCCTCATTTGTTCAACAGAATTGAAATGGAAGCAGCCTCTGTAGCAGCATTTCTGTTTAATACAAATGAAGTCTCAGGCCATATTATCAGTAAAAATGTATTGAGGCTATAGTTGTGTTAGGTCTATTCTCTCTGAAAATTTTGATATCGAAAGTGGACTGATGAAGCATCTCTGCCAGTTATTCAAAATTGACTACAGAAATAGATCAGCTCTTTCTGAAGAACAAGAAGTGAACTGTACTAGAAAGTAATGACATTGTTTATTTTTCTGAGATACTTATGGCAAAACATCAGAAAAGAGAAAGTCAAGTTATATTTGCATTTTTGGTAATGGAAAGCCAACTACTTTGCATAAAAAGTGAAAAAAGTCTAAAAAATTTGAAATGTTGCCTTTCATTTTTATAATGAGCAAAATAAAAAAGCAAAGCAGACTTTTACTGATAGCATTTGGCTTATCAATCTCATGAAAAGATAATGTTTCAGAGGAAAATTAAGAAGCAATTCAAACGACATTTGGATAACAATGTGTGAAGCACTTGAAAGAAACTGGAAGTCCTAAGGACAGGCTGTTCCTGAATTGCCACTGAAAACAGACTCAAACTTTTTGTGGTTGATGTTACATTTGTGGTTTCTACTGGGATTTGAGTAAGAGGTGTTAATAATACAATAGCATGTGCTGCTTTTCCTTACAATTCCCATCCAGTTATGCAGCTCTAGGGAGTGATAAATTGTTTGCAGGAAGTTAATGTCTGGTGAGGCGCCTGATGGGAATATGAGAGGGAAAGAAGAAAGTTTTCAGCTGAAAGAAGAGAATCCAAATATTTTTGAGTTCTCTGCCCTAGAAATAGTACTTTTGCTTCCATCTGCTCTTGTTGACTTGACTAAGAATCTGACATGACTGAGGCAGGGCACAGGGCCAAGTTCCCATACCAGTAAGGAGGGATGTAACCTAAAGTGTAGCCTCTGAACTGGTGCAGATGATACAAATTTCAACTACCAGAGGTAAGAATTTTTTTTTAATTCTGTTCTGACATGTACAGCCATAATTTTAAATAAATATTATTTGCATCCTTGAAGATCTTGAATGAAAGGAGTGTGGCATTTATTTAAATTTCAGTAGGTCTGAACCCAGAATAATTTGCCCTGTAAGAATGCACAACCAGTCAACTGCATGCTCTGATTCTTCCAGGACTTTCAGTTTTTGCTTCTTTCTGGATATTCTTGGTTACTATGGCTTTGCTGAGAAAGAAAATCAATTTATGAATTATTTTACTGTTTTCCTTGGAGGATTTATGTAGTATTGTATACAGCACACAGTAGAGTCTATAGAAGAAGAATCAAGTAGTTCTTGTTTCCTAGACAGGGTTACAGCTCCCAAATAAATGAATAATATGGCAGAGCAGAGTCTTACTAATCTGTACTCAGGAGAGAAACAGCAGGTTCAATTAGTGTGGTTTGAAGACTGCCCACCTTGGATAGGGTTTTGGTGTGCAGGAGCAGGGAATTTTTCAACTTGAAAGGTTTTCCTGTTGCAAAATGACCTTTTCTCAGTGCTGCCAGCCTTCTCCTGGACTCCTTTCCTGGAAGCCTGTTAGTGCTTTCACACTAATTATGAAACTGGCAGAGTCTCCTGCCTGCTGCTCCGGCACAGGCAGAAGATTTGCCATGTAGATGGTTATCATCACTGACCCCAAAAAGAAAAAGCATCTTCCTTCTCAAAGCCATACAGGTTCCTAGATGAAGATGTGAAAGGGTTGCAAAATGTGTGTTACCATTTGAGGAAGGTTGTAGTCTCCCTGGAAAACTGGTAACACAGCTGGGAAGACAATGTGTGACCAAATGTGCTTGGAGCAGGTTTGCAGAAGCTCAGTTTGTCAGTTATTGAGCTCAATTTTAATGCATTTTCCAAACTGGCTTTAGAAAGGTGATAGGCAGGGGAAAATGAGAGGTGTCAGACAGAGATTACATGGATTATTATAAAAGGAATGAAATTATCATTTCTTATCTAACCATTGCTGAACCCTTTATTATTGTTTTCACCCATGTAGTAAACTTCATGTTTTTATAAAGAGGAAATGTGAACCTTCCATTCGATTGGGGGGAAAAGAAAAATCCTACCAGTACCTAGACCAGCTGCATCCCACTGATTTGGGGGTTTGTTAGAGATTATGAAATGTAACAAAGACAACAAAGAGAAAATAGCTTTCTCAGTTATAAAAGGACTTTTTCTTTCTTACCGTGTACTTATGTACTGATATACATGCAGCTATGGTAAGTTGTGCAAAATTGCCAGTTTCCAAGAAACAAAGCAAAATGACTAATATACTGCAAAGCTGAAAATCAACAAAACATTCCTTGTGAAGGCTGTCCCTAGGACAGGATTTCATTTTTACTAGCAGTAGCATTTAAAGAGCTTTGCCCATAGAATAGGATTTGCATTTTAGTTAAACTGAGGTGAGGTAGGTATTTTCCTGTGGTCTCTGTTGCTATGAGCTGTTTTCCCATGCTGTCTTACTCTGTGTGGGTTGAATTTCTAACAGTTGGGTTGTAAACTTCTTGAGACAAGCACCATAATTTCTGTGTGCCTGTGACATATCTTGCAGGGGTCCTGGTGTAGTGTTATAGTCTTCTGGTTATAACCTATCGTTTGAGTAGTGTTACCACTGTTGAGTTGTGACAGTTCTAAAGCAACAGTTTTGGTGCAACATGCTTCCCTCCTACCTGTAGCAAAAACAAGGCTAAAATTACTTTTAATTAACTTAACAGATATTTTCTAGTTAGGCTGCTAGTCAGTAATAGTCTTACAGTATAATGCCCATATCTACAGAAAACTATATAGTAGTTCTTCCTGAGTCACATACATCACACACCAGCAAATTTCAAATGATTTAGTGGAAGCTACAATAATCCAATAACATTGCTGCAGTCCATAAGCTTAGGAAAAAATTGGTGAACTTTCCAGGAAGAGTGGACAGAGATCTTATGATTTATCCCAGAGGACATCAACAGGGCCCTTTTGGTTTTATGATAAATATTCATTAGGATACAGTAACAGAAGTAAGTTCTAGATGATATTATGTTTCCAATAGTGCTTTTAAAATTATTTGTCAACAAAAAAAGGAATTGTATTTTTGTTTGTTTGTTTTATTAGCAAAATGTCTTGAAAGAGACACACCTGTGAAATGGCATGAAAGTGTGGGGAGACTGAATCACATCCTCTGCTTTTGGGGCTGTTTTGTGAGGAAGATGTAGGAGTTTTTAATCTAATGCTGTTACATTAGGTGTTCCTGACCTAATGTTATTAGTCCAGTCAAGATGCTGCCGTGTACTGGACATTTTTGTTAGAAATTGTCATGTCCAAGAATACTACTTTAGTACAGTAAAACCCTCTAAGATGGAAGATGAGATTTTTAGGAGTTTCATCTCTTTGATTCTTGCCGTATGTTTATGCTTTTTCTCCATTTTTCGGTTACGAATACGTCTGTGTAACCAGCCATGCATACTTCTAGTTTCTTAATGTGTACAAAAATTAGAATTGTTTCCAGTCTTAATGCTTTTGAAGAGATAGATATTAACACAACTCGTGTATACATTGAACTTGCAGCTGCAAAATAAATAAAATCTGTGCTGTCCCAGGATTTTGTGGGCACAGCTAAAAGCTGAGTAGAAACCTTATTTAAATTGAGTTATAATATTTTATTGCTCTAGGAATTTCTTCTTTTTAATGCAGAGTTGTATGCCATTGGTTAAAAAAAGGCTTTTACAGTCAAATTTGTGGTTCATGTGCATCAGTCTGTCTTAATAGTTTGAAAAACTATCCTTTAAAATAACTGTGTAATTAGACTTTTACAACTGTAAGTACTAGTGGTTATAAGCAAATAACATTGATTTCAATTGGCCATCAGTTTAGATAATTGTTTTCAATGAAAACAAAATATTTAAGATCTCTATTTTTTTTCTTTAGAGATTATTTTCCAATTTTTTAGAATTATCCCAGATGAAGAACAAGCTAGCCTGACCACAAAAATTAGATTAGCAAGAAGTTGTCCAGTCAGTCTTGAGTATCTCTTCTCATGCTACATTGGTCCAGTTAGTTGAATACTTCTTAAACTTCTTTTTTGTTCTAATTTTCTGCAAAAAAAATTGTATTTTGAAGAAGCTGTCTGCCCTGGATGTTCTGTAGAAGCCATTGGAATCCTGCTGCTAATACTATTTTGATGAGTAGGGTATCAGCTGAGGGAATGAGTACCCCAAGCCCTGTCTGCAGACCCAGCTGAAGCAGGCAGCCTGAGTTTGGGTCACCACTGAGCTCAGCAGGTGTTTGTATGTTATCAAGAGGTCATTGAAAGGAGTAGGATATTTACAGCTGTGTGAGAGACTGGATTAACTTTCTAACGGAAACAAAACTCTCAGGAGTCTGTAAACTACTGGTTTACCTTGGCCAGAAGGCAGATACATTGTCCATCTGTCAAGTAGCATCACTGTATTTGAAAACAGATGATCCCACACAGGAAATTCAGAGGCACAGCTGTGCTTGGGGTGGTAGTAAGAGCTGAGTGATAACACTGTCTTCTAGCCTGGGTGGTGCTTGTTCAGAATAGCAGTCTGACAAGGAAAGGCTGAGTGCTTTGGCAGATAACTTGCTCTGCTCTGATTACTTTATATTCTCTCTTGAGAGTTTAAACTTACAGCGACTTTGTACTTGAATTCATTTCTCCCTTTGGCGTTTCGTGTTTTCTGCCACCACAGCTGTGAGTGTCTTGAGATTTCTTGGCCCCTTTTATCAGAGTTCTGCACTCAGGCTGACACTTGGCTGCTCTACATGCTATTCTGAAGGCTGTGGCATAATGGAGAGGAAAGCTAGCAAGTGCTGAAAGTTTTTGAGTAGCAGTCTAAATAAATTATTCTGAATAGATGCATCTAAAATTATTATTTGGAAATTGAAGTGAATTTTCTTTTCAAGCTATCAACTTTTTATAGACTGTAGATAGCCTAAGCATCCAAGTAAAAATTTGTGCTGAATAGAATAAAAATTTAAAAATGAGTGTTTTAAGCCAAGCATAGTATATAATGCAAGTCATCCCACACTCATGAACTCATTCAGTTTTCATGAATGGCAGTTTTAGAATGAAAAACAGTTATTCATGAAAGCTGTCAGACTTGCTGTAGAGCCAAGCTGGCTTGCAATAATTTAAGCTGAACTTCCAAGCTGAAATCCCTTTGCTTGAGGTAAGAGCAGGGATCTCCTCTTTGCCTAAAAAGAACACCAAGTATTTTGATTTCATTGCAAATAAAACAAAGAAGAAGGTTTTTATAATTTACCATCCCCTGGGCTCTACCAAGTTTTATGTAGCCATAGCATTAGAAGTGGCCAGATGAAGCTGCTGGGATGTTTGTGTTCTTCCTTATTAGCTGGTAAACCTCAAATTGTCTTGGACAAGTAAGTACTCTTGCCTTCTGATGTTAGCTGTCGCTTGTTATCCACTTTATCTTTCTGGTGTTTCCCTGTTGTTTGCAGCCTTTATTTTCTTCTCTCATCTTTTTCCACAGGTTTTTTTTTTTTTTTTTTTTTTTAAATTTTTTTTCCCTTTTCCCTTTTTTTTTTNNNNTTTTTTTTTTTTTTGGTAACATTCTCTTCCGATTTCCCTTCTTTCATCTAATGCCTGTCATAAAGGTGAACATGAATGCTCAGGCTCTTAATGATGGCATTGAGCTGTAACTGTTTAATAAAAAAATGATTTATGTATTATTAGTCCTCCTATAGTGTGGAGCTAGGAATGGCATAGGTTAGATAGGAGCACTTTCCATTGATGATATATTCCCAGAACAGTTGTCTTGCAACAGTCATGTCCTGTCACTATTCACAACTTTCTTCCAGTCTAAGGACTTATGTATTCATATAAAAAGCAAGATGGGCCTTTCGGAAGGTTTAGCTACATTGTAAGTAGAAATATGCAATATTTCCAAGATTTATTTTTTTTTAAATTAGTGGGCATATGATGCAAAAATGCCCTTAGGATGAGTTATTTACTCTAAGAGAGGCAGTTGATATTGTTTTTAAGAGTAAGCTGATATTCTGTACCACACCTGGAAAAAAGTTACTATTTTCTGCAACTCTGCATCAAAGGATTTAGTTAACATTAGCTTGTAAAGATCTGCTTCTGCAATGGTGTATGAAACTATGATTCGAGCTTTTATATCTCTAGATTAATTTCTTATTGTCTTCCACAGAGGAGGAAAAATCCCTTCTTTTTATAGCTCATTCATTTTTACATTTCCTTCTGTGTCATACTCCTTTCCATTAACACAAAGACTCCTTTTATTTTATATGCCTGTAAAAAGCAGCAGGCTTCTCTCTTAATCAGTGTTGTCTAGGTTCATTGCTGGAGGGCCTAGGTCATTAGGAATAAAGGTCATTACTTGATGTTTCCAACACACAGACTTTCAGATGATCTCTCTCTTCCTCATTTAATCTCCTAGTGACTAGAAAACAGGCCTGACTTCATGTTAATAAAGTTGTTTTATTTTGTTTAATAATAAAACGGAGAACTCCTGGAAACAAAAGCTTTGTAATTGTGCTGGTGTGTGCACAATAGATGTAAAATATGGCAGAACACACAAGACCTGAGAGCTGAGGCATGGGGAAAGAGAAGGAAGCTATCAGATTCACTGCAGGTTTCTCCAAGGGGCTGAATCAAATGTTGAAGGAAAATCCCATGGAGCCCTAAGGCTGCCGTGTCATGCCTGCCCTCATTACCTTACATCTTATCCTCCTCTGATTCCTGGAATCCTAATTGAAAAGACACTTTGTAGTCAAAAGCTGTGTTTGAATCACTTTGAAAGTCAAGCTCCTCTGGTATTTTTCCCAGCAAATGTTTTTCTCGGATCTTTGAGCTTATTAAACAAAATGATCTTCTGAAGCTTCTTGAAGTACAGACATAACTCTGCTGCCCCTGAATAAGGGCAAACATAGCAAATTCTAAATACAGTGTTTTGTCTAGAGTTTTAATCAGCTTTGTTTCTCAAAGTTAAGCCATCTCTCATATTTTCCTTTCCCTTCTTATTTCATTGTCTATTTCCACCCCCTTTCTCTTCCCAATTAAGCAAATGATATGTATTTAGTGGAGTATTTGGTTTGAGTTTTAGTTACTTGTTTGTTTTTGCTTGTTTGGACATTTTCATTTGGAGCTTTTTTACACTAAGAAAAAATGTATTAAAAAACCCCACAAATAACTGCTGTTTAGGTGTTTTGTTTGTAAAGAAACAGCAATTTTGGAAAACACAGTTTTGTCATTAAAGAGCTTTCAGATGCCCTCTCTGGAGGGATAAAGGTATTTGTTGTAGATCAGGATGAAACCCTTTTCTTCACATTTTCATTCAGTAAGAGCAAGATGAGAGAAGATAATGCAAACCTATTTTTTTTTATAATTTTTAAAAAATTTTTTTATAATTCTTCTTCTGTGTGTGTGCCTGTAGGTCACTGGTGAATTGTACGTTCTCTACTGCAGTGTGTATCATCAGAGGTCATTAGAATACTTTTGAGGAGGAATTTTGGGAGGTGGCAATTTAAATATGCTTAACTTGAGCAAAGGGTCAGATTTAAAGGGTGAAAGGTGACTTAAGGCAAGCACCAATAGCTCCTTAAGTCTGCATAAAATTTTGGAAAAAAAATTAAATTTCTTTGGCCATCTGTGAAACTGCTGTGAATTCTCCAGCTTTTTTAATGGCCTCATTTCCCAAGTGGAACACAGCTACAGAGGAGTCTTGCATAAGCTGATCTTACTCGCTTTTACTTCAACCACTACTTTCCTCAATGCTAGACTGTGCCAGCCAGCTCCTTTGCTCCTGAGCCAGCAGGACAGACCCCATTCTTCAATTCCCCACCCATTCTTATAATCCAGTTTCTTAAAAAACATTGTAATTGAACAATGCTTGATGGAAAATAACAAAAGGAATTGTCAGATTCTGCGCAAGGCAGATAAACATCTAACTGTAATGACTTCCAAGAAAATAGATGTTCCATCAGTTTAAAGCCCCCTTGCTGCTCCCACAGCTGCCTTTTAAATATTGCTTCTTAAATTGAATTTCTGGACACACAAGCAGTTTCTAAAGATGAATGATAAATCATAAACAGTCACACTTTGAAGAAAACATTCTTTCTTTATTAAGAAACATAGCAGTATTCACAATTGCTCTGTTATTGCTTAGTATGTTTAAAGGCTGGCCTCTTAGAAGTGAACTTTTCCTTATCAGCGTATACTTAGGGACCTTGAAAAGGCTTATAAAATGGAAAGCCTTGCAGAGCTGTGCTGAGGTATTTTGGTGTCCTCATTGTGCAGATGGGTCATCTGTGGCAGAGAGATAATAAATGACCTTCTCTCTTTCATATAAAAATTCAGCTTGCCAATTTACAGTCTTTGCTCATTCAGATTTCAGTATTTATTTCAATTTTCAACATTCCAGTTTTGTGAATGAGAGATGCTAAATGCTTGGTGGACTGTGAGTCTTGGAAAACTCTGTAAATTCCCAGTACTATTTTTAAATGGCTTTATCCAGATAATGTGCAACTATTCAGCACTGATTTGAAGTTCAGGGAATAAAGAAAACTAAATTAAGTTATTCTTTTGTGTAGCTTTTTTTTTTTTATGCCTGAACTTGATATGAGAGATTAACCGTTCTCATTGGGAATTGCAGAGAATATGAATTTTAACAAGTAGATTTCTGAAGGCACTTCAAAACAAAGCATGAAGTCACTTTCTTTGTCCCAAAACACAGAGGTGCTCATTCATTGCAACGTTACTCTGTTCTGTGGCATGTAATTTCTTTGAATGGAAACTCAGTGTAGGAACAGGCCCGAGGTATTAATTCTTTAAAATCATTGATAGAATTTGTTTAATCTGAATGATTTAATATTGTCTTAAGTTACAACTTCTTTTTCTGTGCAATTAGGTTTTGTCTTGTTTTATGGAATGCTTTATTTAATTTATATACTTGGGTTCATTAATGAGTAATAAATACGAAATAAAGTGCAAAATTATGTGGCTATTAAAAACAGAATGCATTTTTATTATTGGCATGCATGCAACTGCCACCAAGCCAGGAAAATTAGTACAATATCAATACTAAAAATGTATTTCATAAACAAGAACCCAAGAGTTCTTTGCAGTTCTTTATAATAGAGAAATCCTGATTTTATTTTAAAATTATTAATTTATGCACATCTCCTCCAGAAACAAGGGAATAATAAAAAATGCTATGTATATTAAAAGCAGAACTATTTCTAATTATGCATGGCTTGAAAGAGTCAGTAAATGCATATTTTAACAAATACTATTAGAAGGTTATTAGTCCTGATTAAAACCAAGCTGACTTTAACAATCCCATGAAAATCTAGATCTGTTGGAACAAAAATAAATCACTTAAGCAGAGTGTGAGCTACTGCCCTTAGGTGAATCTGTAAGTGTTCAGAGAGAAGCTCACAAGAGGAAGCTGAAGAGGATAGAATGATGTGGATTAAGGAAGAAAAGTTCCCTTTGACAGGAGCAGCCTCTGTGCACAGGGGCCAATGAGAAACCCACCACCCTGGGTGCTGGATACAGCAAAGCTGTAGTAAACCCTATGATGGGGAAAAATCCCTCACCAGAGGGGTGATCTAAGTCGAATGTCCTTTTTTCTTTTTAAAACTGCATGATGCTCACAGAAAGGTAATTAAGTCAAAAACAACAGGGAACTTACAGTAAGCAATACATGGAAAAATGAATATTTAGAATAGCACAGGATGTGTTTGCTGTGGATGTAAAAGTGGCTGCTCGGGCAAAGCTTTTAACAAGCGCTTGTGCCTATTAAATCATATAATGATTTACCTCCAGTGGGTTAGGTCAAATGGTATCCTTCCAGAAAAACTTAAAAGCTAGATGATACATGTCAGGCTGTAGCACTGCTGAGAATGGGATGAGGGTGTTGTTTTTCAGAAAGCTGCTGGATTTTTTGCTTTTGAAACATACAGGCTGGTGTTGCAATACCTCATTAAAGCTGGCTGCTGCAGGAGTGTTCACTGCATTTACTTAGAGGTTCATGGGGTTTCTTCTGATTTTTGTGGCTCAAAAGTACAACAAATATAACAAATGTGCCCAAATCACACTAATACTGTCTAATTCAGGCTGGTGAAAGATACCATAAATGTGCTACAGTTGCAGTCATCTTCATGAGGCTGGTTGCATGCAATCAAAGTATTCTGTATTCTAGGAAAGACAGAGATTCTTGACCCAGGAGATATTTAAGGATTTAACCCTGCACCATTTTCTTGACTGATAACTGCTTGTTGGATGCCTATCAGATCAGAAAAATATGCTAATGTACACTGTTGTGGACCATTATCATCATATCTGTAGTATTATTACCATGCAGCTTAGCAGACACTGTGATGCAGGCTGTCAGATCACTTGGCACATCTAATTCCCACTGAAATTATAAAAAAAAGACCTTTCACCCAAGTTCCTCAGAAGAAAGGATTCTTTGTGAAAACAGTTAGTACTAAACAAGGGTCTGCTAGTATACAACACCTCATGATTGATCATGGCCTTAAACCAGATTTTTACAGGAGTTTGCATTTATCCAACCTTAGAAACCATCAGGATTGCTGCCAGCTGCTGAGCAGGGTTAGAAGAACACCAGGATTTAGAACTGAAATAATCATCTAATCCAACTGGATTTTTGTCTAGGCTTTAGGACCTGATCCAGATCTCCCTGCACACATTGCTAGAATTCGATTCACATCTGTTACCAGGGGAGGAACAAATGCAAATTTTGAAATGCTTTTCTCCTTCTTTCTCTATTTTCTCCCTGCACTTAAAGTTTTGCCCTTATTAGGTTATTGATCTACCATATGACTGCTGGGCCATTAACAAGCCCTGGCTCTCAGAGCTAATGAGCAGGGAGGACTTAGAAGGAGAAGTGAAGTAATGAAGATCACATTAATGAAATCCATCTCCAGAGCTGTTATAGACTTCAATCAGAATGTGAGTAATGGAAAGTCAGGACTCTGGAGTGTGAGAATCTGTAAAAAAATGCATTATTTCTGTTTTGTCTGGGACGTACCATTATATTCTTAATTGCTCTGTCTGAATACACAGTTAAGGAAGCACTTTTTTGTTCTGTTTGCATTAGGGAATAACTCTATATTATATTCAAATAAGAATTTGTGAGTAATTATATAACTATATAATTACTCACAAATTCTTATTGTGACTGGGGTGCTTTTCTTTTTTCCTTCTAAACCATGTGGCCTTTTGGTGGACTTTCAGCAAATATTGGAAAATGCTAAATTTCACTCAATCTCTAGTATGCAGGTGGTGATTTTTTTGGTTTTCAAATTCCTCCAAATTGAAACAGGGATGATTATGTAATATAATAAACCTAAGATGCAGCTTAGATTCCATATTTAAAAAACCAGGGATTTCAAATATTAAATGAGTATAAAATTATTTTTGAAATCATTAATATTTTCAAGTTGCACCAGATGAACATATGACTGTGATATCCTGTAGAATACATCATCTATTGAAATACCTTGATTAATTACTTGTGTCTGCCAACTGAGGATGGATGGCATAATTAAAGCCAGCTTTTTTATTGGGAAAACTCTGAACACCTACACAAAAATCAAACATAACCATAGGTCACCAACCTTTTGTTCCCTTGCCTATGGACTATTCATGTTATTGCTTAAGCCAGATGAAAGATTATTTTTAAAAATTTTGTTAAGAAAAGACCAGAACTTTTAAAGTCCACTTTTAAACCTCTTTGAATCTCTTGAAGAGGCGCAGAGAGGACCAAGATCAATCTCATGGATCCAAGAGTCACTCACAGAAGGTGGCAGCTGAGCAGGGTTTGGTGGATCACATTTCTGCACATGAGTGTGTCCAGGAATATTTGGGTTGAATGGATCAAACTGGCAGTGCTGTACCTGTTAATACTGCACATGTCAGTACTCCAGTAAATAATTGCATGTAGATGTAAATCGAGAATCCATTGCTTAAAAAGCAGGATCTTAATCCGGGCAAATTATCCTAAATAGGCTTCTTGAAAACATTTGATTTAACATAGAATTTTATGATGTACCGAAGCTTTGTTTTTTCTATGTGGGCATATGAAGCCATGATGAACTTGGTGGCCAAGAGATTAGTACTCTAACAGCTTTCTCTAGGGCTATCTGGCCAGCTATCACTGAAAATAACAGAGATGATCTAAATTTAATTAGAGTTATAGAAACTTGATGCTCCAGTAAAATGTCATTCTCTCTCACACAGGCTGCCTCTCAATTTAAAATAAAGAAACCATTTGCTGTCAGGAGGCGGAAGCCAGCTCTCTGTTAAAGACATAATTTGGAAAATAGAAACACATGTATTTCTAAGTAGCAGATGCATTTATTCCCAGTGGGCTTTGTAGCTGGTTTTCATCTCTCCTGTGTTGTTTTTTTTTCTGCACACAGAATTTAGGACTAGGTATAGTGAAAGGCATTTTCCTGGTAGATCTCAGACTGTGCTGTGGTTGCTTGCTATCTCAGTAGCCACCAACCCACTGTTTGTACTCTAATTGAATGATATATGAAGTTTCTCTTGGTCCATATACTATTTCCAAGCTATCCCTCATGCTTTTTTTCAAGGTTTATTTTCATTACATTTCCCTTACATGGCAGTAATACAGGGTTTAACAACAGGATTTTCCTAAAGTATTTTGAGGCAGGTGCAGAAAGGCAGCTGTTTTAAATCTGTTTCAATTATATTTGAAACTTATATTTGAAATCAATGAAAACTATAATTTGAAACAAGATTTTATCCACTTTGAATTTCTGGAGGAACAATAAATATTACTTGTATTCAGACTACAGTAAGAATCTGGTGTTAGTGTTTAGATCAGGTTCTAGTAGGGGAATAGTTTAGCATAAACCGTACTGCAACAAATAGTATTTCTGTAATAGAACATTTAGATTTTCACATCAGTTAGGAATGTGTTTGTCTGGTTTGTATTTTTGGCAGAGGGAAGCAGAGGGAAGAAACAAACTGTTTGTTTGTTTATTCAATCAAGCAGTTTGAGTAATTTCAGGAGGGTTTTGAATGGCAGCCAGCACTTTGCAAATTATTATTATTATTGTTATTGTTATTATTATTCTAAAATTAGTTACTTCAGAAATGAATGCTATCATGCTAGTATTGTACAAGATGTATAATAGATGTTTTATTTCAGATCACAACAGTGCACTACTTGAGAATATAATCTCTTGAGAGATGCATTTGCTTCGAGAGTAAAGCTACAACATTTATTTTATACCATAAGTATTTGTGTGTCTGTGTGTTGTGCACAAAGGCTTTCCGTATTAAAATGAATGATTCCACCCTCTGTGTTTATGCCATAAAGGGCAAGTCTGGTGTGAAAAACAGTATGTTTGTCTAGTCAAACCTAGGACAGTTTCTCTGTAGCTTAACTTATGGTCAGAGCATTGCTGCATATCCTGTAACAAGGATATTTTATTATTTTGGTTACAGAATGGTGACATGAAAGGAAAGGACAGAGGGACAGGAAGCCACTCTAGGATGCTGAGAGAGAGATTTTAAATTTTTATTACTTTAAAATCATTCTACTTGGCTCTGGCTACCTGTGGAAGTGGACAGCAGCTCCCAGGGTTCATATGTCAGTTCTGTCAGGCAACGTTGGCATGAGGACTGTAAATGCCATGAAGGAGAGAGCTGGAAATAGTGCAAAGAGGCTTGAAAGGAATAGAGGGAAAGAAAGGAAACAAAACTTTAAAAAATAAAAACATTAAAAAATTGAAGAGGAGCATTATGTGGAATATCTACTGATTTTACATAACGTCTAATGGAGACTTCCCATAGGAAATGTATAACAAAACTGTGGTATTGAGTGAATGAAGTGATGGGCAAAGTAAATTAGTAGCTACATAAAGCTCCTCTCTTAAACATTGTAGTTACTTGTGTTAGTCAAATATCTGGATGAACTGGGAAGAAATAGAGATGATATGTGAATGTGAAAGTAAAAAGGAATATTCAATGCCAGAATGAAGTGTACTTTGTGTTAAATGTCTGTGAAGGCTATGAAATACAGGACAGTTGGCAGCTGAACAATGTAACAGAGCAGGAAGTACTGAAATAGCACACATTTCAGAGTCATAAATATGACTGATATATGCTTAAAGTACCTTTTATAACACTTGTCTGCCTTTTTTTTTTCCTTAACAAAACATTATTCCTTTTGAAGAGGTGAAAATGTTCCTGTGAAAGTTCCATTTCCCTCAAGAATGTAACTTCACAAGCACACCAAATGTCTCTTTTTTTCTGGGAGTTTTTTTCCCTTTCCTATTATGAGAATCAAGCTGACTGGGAGTAGGAAAAAACTTTAAAAGTACAAAAGCAATGGAATTTTTTTGCTTACTCAAAATCCATCTGGGAAAAATAGACATGAAATTAAGTTTTGATTTAGTTAAAAATTTTGGTTTGATTTCAAATTTGGACTAGTTTGTTTCAGTCCTCTTTTGAGTAATTTTTGTTGGCTTCTTTGTCTAGGAAAAGAAGAGATGATGACAAATTTCTCTCTTAGTGATACAGTACGCCTGTTGCAAAACATGTATTGGTGTTGTTAGAGGAAAAGACCCCAGAAGTAATTATATATCTTTAATTAAGTAAGTAAGGGAATATCTTTAGTTGCCCATGTAGGCCAGATTAACCACTCAGTACCGAAAAGAGTCCCTGAGGTTAGAAAGACCAAGAGAGACACAGTTTATATATGTAGCTATGTATATAAATTTGCATGTATGAAGTCGTAGAATTTTAGATGTTAAATATTAGGCTGTGCTTCCTCATTCAGTTACATTTTCCAGCTGCTTAGAGGAATCATCACTTACTTATGTAGTGGTAATTTGTGGGAGCATGAGTCATGGACCATGGTCAGACTGTGCTGGACGAATTATGGGTAGAAAAAAGATGACTCCAGCATTGTTCTTAGATTTTAAAATTATTTATGCACATTGGTGCAAGATTTTTCTTAGAGAGCTGGAAATGTAATGTGATAATTTCTGGGATAACTTTAATTAAGATGAACCCATGCAGGAAGATTACTCTGTCTTTGTGGCCTTTGACTGAAAAGGACTGAACTCAGCAGGTATAAGCACTGGCAAGAGTGTAACTTTTCAGCTAGGACTAAAAACATCTAGTCTGACTGATACTGAGATTATTGTTAATCTTCTTATGAATGAATATTTGAAGATGCTTACAGCACTAGGAAGGGAGAATTGCTTCATAGAACAGTAAAAGACTTTCTCAATGGAGACAAGCCAGTTCTTGGAATTTTAATTAGCATGCAAACTTATTTTTAAACATTCTGAGCTCTGTGACTACAGTAAGAGCCTGCAATGCCAAGGGTACGGAGATGCTGTCATGAGAGGAGGGGCTGAATTGACCATAGTCTCTAAATAACAAATGTATACTCCAGTTTTTCAGTGCCCTCAGTGCTCTGCTTTCACTCAGCCTCACAAAGAGTTTCTTCTGATGCAAACACTGGTTCCAGTTAAAAAGCAAGGGGGTCAATGGTCAATACTTTCCTAAATGAGAAAATAAAGAAGGTCAGTAGCAGCTATCACTGAAAAAATAGCAGGAAAGCTTTGGCTGTGCTGGGTGATCCATAAACTGTTTAGAGAGGTTGGTAAAAATGGAATAAGAAGATGTGAAAAGGGTTCAAGTATTTATAACAGCTTTTCCAAAGCTACATTCTCAGCAGCACAACAATGGCCTCTGTTTCTAGATGATAAATGTGTGAGCAATGAGGGTGAGGAGCAGCACGGAGGCAGCCAGCTGGCCAGTACAGGGTTTTCTCTCATGGAGACAGTGACCCAGAATAATCTGTGGGAGAATAAGCTTCTCCATCCAACTTGTCCACCCAGAACGACATGGCAGCTCAGAGGGAATAGCAGTTGCTCCTGTTGTGACTGTGGTGGCACCCAAAGCTTGTCACTGCTACCTGTGATCCCATTGTTTTAGCGTGAGGCTGACGAAGATTTCCTCAATAATGTTTTACTAATAGAACTGAAAATTTGTCATCTATAAATGATTGATATGCCAAGAGATAGCTGTAAAAGTGGGGTTTCCATTGTCTACCTGGGCTTTTCAGGGTGCCTGATCCACTCAAACCTGACCTCCTCCTGTGTGAAGAGCTGGCTTGAAAGGGGCTCTCCACCAAAAATTATTAAATATTGGTGTGCTCAATTTTCAGAACTGTTCCTGTTTCCTCTGTGAGGTGTCTTCTCTGTACCCATAAGTTTATAGCAGACCTATCACCCCAAATTCAACATATGTTTCCTCTTATTGTCAGAAGAGAATTCCCCCTCCCCCACTATTTCTTGAAAGGCTAAAGAAAGAGTCTTGGTGTCTGGTAATGAAGCACATGGTAGATGCTTCTCTTTATTGCTTGCAGGAGGAGTTCAAGGACTGAGGGTTGCAAAGACTGATAGATATGGTATAAACACAGATGACTGGCAAGGAGAAAGCATCAGTTACAAAGGGCTGTGCTTTTTTTCATAACGTTTGTCACTAAATGCAAGAAACTTCATATTATTTATTATCTTCCCTCCTCTCCTTTTTTTATTCTTCTTCTGAGGGAAAAAAGAAGAAGCAAACCTGTGATCTGATTATTTTCAGAAGCTGTTGCTTTGAAAGGATGCTAAGAAGTCCCATGGGCTGCATTCTCATACCTAGGGAGTTGTGTGTGCTAGGTGAAAGCCTGACACTAAAATCAAGGATTATTTCATTTTCTTAAGTTTAAAAAATATTTTTCCAGTGGAAGTTGACAGACTCAAAATGGAATAAATTAGTTACCTCTGGCAGTCTTGCAGTTCACCTTGGATGCATATGTGCACTCAGTAGTGTTTACCATTCTGTCTCCTTCCCTTCCTCCCTCCCTCCAGAGCTCCTCTCCAGCCTTCCTTTGTTGTTGACTTCAGGCCTTGCAGTTCACCAGGTTTGTTCCCTTTCAAGGACGCTCTGACACAGTAAGGATATTGAGCAATGTTTCTATAGGGTAAATATTTTTGTCTGGCTTCTTAGAAAGAGGAAAGCTCATAAGAAATGCGTAGGAGTAATTGTTAAATTCAGAAAAAGCTGATCCGACTAATTTTCAGGGACTGGAATGCTGAAAAGTTGGAGGGGAAACAATGAAACATAGCGGGTACTCTGCCAGCAGCACATTACTTTGCCAACTCTGGTACCCAGGTGCAGATGCCTGTTTCCAAGCTCCTGACCATTAGAGGCTGAATCACCAGAATGATGAGAGAGACAGAGTCTGCAGTGAGTGGAGCTACTGCTCCACCACTGACAAAGCTATCTTGCCAGCCAATGCAGAAAACTCCTTGGTTTTCATTAAAGTAAACCTTTTCCAGGTATCTCCTTAAAAACGGGCTTGGAGAAACTAAATTAGTACATACAGTGAAAAAAAAAAAGTACTTAGAATACTAATAATGTAAAAATAATAATAATAAAAAGTTCTTCTTCAGTATGTTCTAGTTCTGCAAAAGCTGAGATGTTCTTCTTCGCTATTTTGCACAAGTACAGAGGCCATATAGGAAGCTTGCTAAAGACTCTGTGTGAGGAGGAAATACCACAAAAAGACAGGCTTTTGTTTTAATTTATTTCATTCCTCAAGGGTTTTTGATTTATTTGTTTGTTTATTTATTTTATGTAACATTCCCAATTGAGGATTCTTTAGCAGAATGGGCTCACCAACTATGCCTATGTCTTCTGGCTTGCCTAAACTGCTTGGCTTTTAATTTTTTTTATAGAAAATGGATTTGTTAAAAAAACATAGCTCAAATCGCCTTAAACAATTAAGTTTCTTATCAATGACATAATTGACTTTATGTTTAATGGCAATGATCCTGATGGAGGAAGATGTGGATGGCACTGGATTCTGTGGCAGAAGGGAAGAGTGCAGGTGATTACTCCCTAGTTCACTTGATTTTTACATGATGATTTACAAGGTATGTAAATGAGCAGAGAACCACAGAAGGTACATTTAATGGCATCTTAATGCATCATGGAATTTACGACAGGGCATGAATAGCTTGTGCACTCAACTGTTGAAAGCAGATGCTGCTATAATTCTACTTAATACTTAGAAGAAAAATAAAGCATATTGTTTTCTGTACAAATGTTTATGAAACATTAATAAGAATAACATGCACCATTCAATGCCGAACATATAATGGGAAATCCTATCTTATAAATATTTATGACATTTTGGTTCACTCTATATGTTGATTTCAAGTAGCACTTTGGTGATTCTCCACTGTTTTTTTCTCATCTTGGTCACACTGGTACCCTAAAGAGAAAGGAAAAGTGCAAACAACTCATTCACATAAGTATCTAATATAAAATCTGTTTTCAGTTAGGAAAATGTGGGAAGACAGAGATAGTGCTGAAGGCAATCTTGCCTTTGATATATTGCAGCTGTGTTAATTACCAAAGAGTGGGAACAGCCTTGCCCTCCCAGCTATGGGTGTGATAAGGAATGAGTGAGCTGGGAGGGAGTCAGTTGGGGTCTGCTGGCCGTGCTGTGAGGAGGAAGAGACAGAAAGGGTGAGGTGCCTTATGTAGGACAGACAGGGTTAGGTGGCCATGCTAGGGACAGGAAGGAGTGAGCTGGAGCTGTAGAAGGAAGAGAGAAGAAGGAGAGAAAGAGCCAGAGCTGCCCATGGGAAGCTACATAGAAAAGGTATGAGAGACTTCTAGATAACAAGGTGTTGGTGCTTGAAGCCTTCTTTGGTGTCAGTTGTACCTCCTCTGTCAGGAAAAGACTTACACTTGGTTCTGTAGTGGAACAGGGTACTCACCAGTTTGAAACCAACACTTTTTAATTGTAATGCAAGTTTTCTGCTTCTGTTATGAGAGGAATTATCGAGCTTCATTAAATCTGATGACATGTATATAGAGATTCCTGACTGCTCTGTGATGGTGCAGTTTTCTACAGGTAGTTGAAATGTTCAAATTAGTTGTTGACTGTTAATGGTTCTGGGTTTTTCAAGGGATAAAGAATATTAACAACAAACGTCTTTATCCCCTTTTCTGCATAAATTTGATTTACTAGTTACAAAAATTATAGCCTTTCTTTGCCTTTTCACTAGAATGACAAGGCTTTCAGTCACTCAGTCAAGTTATTCTCATTAGGGTGACAGCCTTTGAATCTGCACCTCTCTGACATTTTTGACAATGATACTAGCAGCCAACAAAATGTTATTACAACATTTTCAGTCTAAAAGGAAGAGTCAAGCTTTATTTCCCCCTCTTTTTAAATCTTTCTTAATTTCTGAGTGTACCTTTCTATTTAGGGTCTGGTATTTCATAATATCTTGAAATTGAGAAAAAAAATTTAAGCTTCTGATAGAAATTGCAGCCACATCTTTATTTTATATTAAGAATTCACTACTGGAAAGCTTTTAGACTAAATATTAAACTTTAGAAACATCAAAGTTGTTCAGTGAAGTTTGATGTATCAGAAGTTGTGGCATTTATGGACTTCAAATGAATCACAACAAAAAAAATCTGAGGATTGAATGAACGTTTTACTACAAAGCCTTTGAGAGACATCTCCAGTGATCCTTGAGACACTTGGGCAAGGTGAAAATTCTAGTGGAGCATCTTGCACTAAGATCTGATGGGATCCATTCTAAATGTTATAAATCTTCATGATTTGAACTGTTTGAAAGCTGGGATTTTCTCCCCTTGGAAATGTCTGAAAGTGAAAAATCAAACCTTAGTATTTTGGTATTAATCTTTAGTATTTGTATTTGGTATTGATGCCATGGTATCTCAGAGGACTCTTATTTTAGTGCCCAATGACTCCATTTATCTGTATCATTTATGCCCCCCAATTTACATGTTCCAGAAGACATCATTGTCTTTCCTTAGAAGACTGAAGGCATAGGGTAATTTGTCTGTAACTGCTGCGAAACACTGCAGTGACATGTCTAAATTTAAAAAAAAAAATTTCCCAGATTTTTTTTTAATAGAAAATGTGTAAAGCAGACACTTGAATTCAGTTGAACTGGTACTTTCCTGTGAAGCATCTTGTTTTTGTGGAAAACCATATAGGTACTGCTGCTGGCACCATCCCTGCCAAGCTCCTGGTTGGAAAGGGGAAGGCTCAGACTGCATAACTAGTGTTAGTAAATAATATTTTTTTATGTAAAGAATTAACCCAGGAAGGAAATGAAGCCTGTGTTTTCTTCCTGGCAGTGTAGAGAAACTACAAACATACAGAGCTTTCCTTGTCTGCTTACTTCAGTGGAAATGCTGCTAAAACTGAAAGTCATAACTCAGCACTACGATACGTATGCTCTCTGCCTTTAAAGGTAGCTTCATTAGGGAACCTACACAGTGAATACTGACTTAATGATACTTTATAACAAAATTTTATTTCAGAATGGACAGACTTTTACGCTTTTAACTATAATTTATAGCTTGGTGTGTGGCAGATTTTTAAAAGGTAAAATTAGGCCCATTTCAAACATCCAACAAGGAAACCCTTTAAAAAAGCGCAACTGGGTCATATTTTATGCACTTGTCCAAACAGTGTTATTTGTTTAGTTTCTTCACTGATTTAATGTTAAATAATTTGTTTGCCACAAGGAGTGTAACGATGCCCTAAACACAAATAATTCTGTGTTAATGACAAAACAGTGTATAACACAAATTAGGATTTAGAACTCCCAGGTCACTCCAGGGGTTGGGGAGATTGTCCTAAGATTTTTTCCTCTTTGCTTTAAAGATTCACTTTTCTGATTTCATGAGGCCCAGCTCTGATATGAGGGTCTTTTGAACCATTTTTTAAATCAGTCTACCTCTGATAAAATCTGACTTTTTTCCTCTTTTTTTTTTCTCATTATTCTCCTCTTCTACCTCTTTCTCATCTTTTCTCCTGGTGGGGGATAGAAGGAGGGACAAAGCAATGTGGGTAGTTAGTTTACTGTAGCCATAATAATGTGAGAGCTCAATTAAATTTAATTAAATAAGTTTAATGACCAAAATGTTAATGCTGTGCCAGTTTATTGTTAAGTTCAAGACTTAATGGGATTATTTTTTCTAATTGACTCTATAAGCCTTTAGTCTGCTTGAATATGTGGTCAATGGGGCAAGTAATCTTGATTACAGAACCCTCTTGAAAATGAAAAATATCTGCCACTATTTGTGGACATTGTGCTGAGTTTCAGTAGAGTTCTTGAAAGTAGGATTTGACGTATTCCCACAAATAGTTGGAGTGATTTAGTAAGGAGGAGAAAAGCATTGTATCACATACTCTTAGTGGGAGTTGTGTGTGTGTGTGTAATAAGAGAAATTCAATTACTTGGTGAGGCAGTCAGTTTACCATTATACAGAGTCCAAAACAAAGAACTCCACATTACAAGAAAGGAATAACAAAGCCCAAAGCAATATTCACTCTCAAATAATTATTGTTCTCATTAACTCTTATTGAATTCTGCAAATGGTATTAACATGCTGATATGGTAATGCTCTGAAAATATTCCATTAGTGGGATATACCTGCTAAGAAAATTAACACATTCTTGCTGCAAGGTAGACCATTATAATTTCTGTAACATTCCTGTTAAATTATTTTTTTTTAAGTGCAATTAAATATTAAAATATTTATTAATTTTTTAATAAGGAATAATTTGAAAAGGTACACAATTTGTGTGGCACAATGTGTTCTTTTTTCTAGTTGACTTGTATGGTTAAAAGGCTGCATTCCTTCGTTTAGAAGATATTTGGAAATCAAACCTCTAAATTTACTGTGAGAGTCCCAAAAGGCACAGAAATACTGAGAGAGAGAGAGATGTTCAGGGTGTTCCATCATACTCCTCAGAGTATTTCCATATGGGATGTCCAAGAACCAGGGGAGAGGGGCAACACTAACCAGGAAGCAATGGGACAGGGGCGGTACCTGGCAGACAGGTCACCTTATAAACAGAAGCACAAACAAAAAACTCCCACACTTCTGATGGTTCTGGGTGGGGTGGGTGGTCACTCAGCTTCTGCGTTCTTCTTTCTCATCAGTCAGTAAAGTACATCTCACACTTCTGACACTGTTGTTTTCCAGATAGCACTGTTATTTTCCTTTTACTGTTATACTTGTTACCTTTTTTTTGGCATATATGCACATTACATGAACATGATCAGCAGCTGACTCAAAGCACTTTTCTATGTATGGTGTATATGCTGGTTTAGAACTGGTTTATTTAAAAAGTCATAATCAAAGGAATACAGCCTTTCAGTGTGGAGTTCAACTTGTTCATTCTTAAATTGTTACGTTAGTGTAGGCTGCATAGGTGTCTTAGTCCTTCACAAGAGAAAACAAATGGCTTGTAATGGCAATTATGCCAGTTTGATTTTTAGATAAGCATTTAATAGAAAGTTATCTTATATTTAGCTAGGTCTAGGAGCCTTCTCCATGTTTTTCAAATACCTCTAGGAGCCAGAAAATCTTCAGTTTTATCAGGATGCCCCTCTTCATCCACAGTCATTCAAGGTCTTAAAGGGACTACAGGTTTCCTCTCTTCTGCCATGAAGAGTTGAGTATAATCTTATGATATGTTAGAACTACAAAATTGGGTTAGAAATCTTCACAGAACAGGCTGGAAGCTTTTTATAAATCTGAGGCTTTTCTGTTTCTGTTCAGATAAAGAAAGCTAATGTGGCAACAACCCCTGAGGTAAAATATTACTACTTTGGCTTCCAAAGCTATGCTTTAAACTGTACCATTTAGATTCAAAGGTTCTGGATTTATGGGGTTTCTGTAGCCCTAACCCAAACCAGAAAGTTGTGCATCTGCTTTTGCATATATACTGACAGAACACTGGAAACAGGAAAATTGTTTAACCTACCTTGTATCTGCATAAAAATTTCTGATCCAGCTGGATCTTGTTTAGGGCAAGATTTTAACTAGTTATTTATCAGATTACATTTGATTTTTAATCATAATGCAAGTGGACTGAAAAAGAGATGAAGTATGAAAATATGTTCAGAATGTGGATACGCTTCTATCAGGCAAACTGTTATCAGCCTTGGCTAAGACAACTTTGATCACCTTGGTCTCTTGATTGAGATGATAAGATTTTTTAGACTTTTTATTTGTTTTACTTTTTTGTTTGTTTTTCTCATCTTAATATTGGTATATCAGAATCTTTGTACTGAGAGCACTACATTATTTTCAAATAACCCAACAAGTACAATTTAGCAGCCTGAAGTTCCTATCAGGCTCCTCCTTATTCACTACTTTCTGTAACTGGTAGACAAAATTAATAAAGTAGTTACTTCTGGGCATTTTTTCCTAATTTTTCTGAAGATTTATGCATACCTTGAATAGAGTTTCTCAAGTTGTTTCATTTATAAGATAGTATTCAAGTAAGATGTGCATTGTACCGTAAGGTTAGACAATAGTTTAAGAAAGAAAGGAAAAAGAGGAGACAGTTCTTTTACACTTGAATTTGTATTTGCATCACCAAAGTGCCAGCATATCCTTTTTCAGCTATTCCAAGTCAGATCCAAATGCTTAGGACAACAACAGAATCCAAACTCTTCCAAGGGCTATGAATTTTAGTGCAAATGGGAAATATATGTAACGGGCTTGGCTCCCAGGGAGCTGTAAAAATCTCTTTTATGAGACAAAGCTGGTGTCAATCTCTCTTTGACTATAAGTTTAATAGGAGACTAGAGTCTACTGGCTTCAGTCAAATCATTATATCTGGAGAAGTAAGAGCATATTGTCAGCTTGAGGGGAGAGGTTTTAGCTGTTTGCTGGCTATTAGGAGGAGATATATAGCTAAAGCAGAAGCACCTTCCATTTAAATGAACTGCTGAAAATAATCTCAGAATATTGGAAATGTGTCACTTTTTTTCAGATGCCTTTCTCTGACCAGCTGATATTTCCATTTATAATGTCAAGCATGGAAGGGGATGTTGGCCATGCCATTTGAAAGGGAGCAGCTAGATTACAAACATTCAGCTTTCATCTATCTTTAGAAAAATCCTCAGAGCATAAAAAAATGTCTTTGGCAGATAAAAGTAAGAGCTAGGGCATGAAATTTTAATCCAAAGGGGACCTATGAGATCATCTGGTTTGATTATCTGCATGACACAGTCCAGAAAAACTCATCTAGTTATTTGGAGTTTTGAAAGAGTTTTGCAATAAAGATAGAAAGTGATCTTAGAAACAACACAGATTTGACTGCATCTAGGTAAACACGCATTCTACCTGCTAAAGGTCATACAGCTTAAGAGCAAAAGGTATGCCTGGGGCTGTGTGGGTCAGTTTTGCTTCTTTCAGGTAGCCACTTATACTTTTCATGCAGCTAACTTGAATCTGTCAAAAATATATTGGGGTTTTTTGCTAAAGATTGCCTTACAGATATATATTGGGTCTTGATCCTTATTTTTTTGTCATCACTTCCTCTGTTAATTTGCTGCATTGCTTAATCTTCTCTCATGAAAAACCTTTGCAGTAGGGTATTGGGATGGGGGTAGGCACGGGAATGTTGCCAATTTTGGTTTGAATCTCCTCCCTTCAATTCAGTGTAAATAAGAAAAAGGACAATGTCTACAACCTATTTGATAGTCCTGGTCTGTAACCATTGAAGCATGTGAGAAAAAGGCTTTGATTACTATTCTGAGTGA